>JAHNEJ010001716.1:0-206101 GCA_022559845.1 Amorphophallus konjac | reverse complement strand
TAGCCAATCTCATCGCTGTAGGTGGCTGCACGTGTAGCCCAAGGACATGTGCTTCCTGAAACATTGGCTTGTAGTAAGGGCTATTAGCTGCATTGAAAGGTAGACCCGCGTGGTGCCACCATTTTGCAACAGCCTGACCAAGTTTCCATTTAGGTCCCTTCTGGCCATATGCATCGTCCATCCTCGTTTGCTTGCCATGCTCTCGGGATAGTGCACCGGACTCCACATCTTCAATGTTGATCGATTGTGTCCTTTTTCTTTGTGTCCCCGAGTCACCAGTCAATAAACTCCTTATGCCTCGTGATTGTCGAGTCGTAGATGAACCACCACTCCCTGATGCTCCGGTCGTCGCCGCCTCGCGACTACGGACTCTAGTCTCCTCGGGATGTCTTGACTCTTCTCTGCTCTGACGTACTGCCTCACGAAACTCGGCTTCGTATGGATCGTTCACAGTGACATACACATTAACCTGCTCAGTACGTGCTTGTTCGTCTTCGTCACTGGGTGTCCATGCACATTCCTCCTCGTTGTTGCCGCTTGCTATTCCGCTCACTGCCGCTTGATCCCTTTTCTTCTTTTTTTCCTTTTCTTGCATCTCAGCTCTCTTCTCCCGCAGGTGCCTAGCCAATGCAAGTTTCACATCTCTAGGCACATGGGTACACCCAGCAACCTCAGAGTATCCTGCCCCGGCTCCTCCTGCCAAATGCTTCTTCAACCGAGACACCCCTCCTCCCCGGTGTTCTATTTTACAATAGTTACAACGCCAATACCTACGGTTGCCATCCAACAAAACTCCGTGTGACCACCCAATATAATTTGTTCGTTCCTTAGGAGCCATAGAGTGCTATCTCCTAAAATTAAGAAAATCAAATTATGAAAATATATTATTTCCCATCTACAACTAACAGTGAACATAATTTCATTATTTACGTACCATGCAAGACTAAATTCAATATTTAATACATCTTAATATAATTTAGTTCAAAATAATATCATTATTTCTATAACATACATATAAGGTTAATATTTATAATTAATACATATACATTAACTTTAAAATTATTTATCACTAATTAGATATTTAAAATTACATCTCTAATTAAATTACATGACACATATAAATTATAAACATCTCTAAATAATTTACATTATACATATAAATTAATTTTATAATTTTTTATAAAATATTCAACACTAAATTTATATTTACATTAAATTAAATTATATTATGCAATTAAATTAACTAATATACATTATGCATTTAAAAATATTTTACATCTACAACTAATAATGATATTAATATCAGTATTTCTACAACATGCATGAATTGAATAACACATCAAAAAATAAATTTATTTCTACAACATGAATTAAATATTATTTATATTAATTCTACAAAATGAATTAAATATTACATCATCAAAATGATATTTATACAACATCAATTAAACAAAAATTATATTTATTTATATAACATGAATTAAATAATACATTAATAATAATATTAAATAATATAATAAAATATTTTCCTATATTTTTTAGATTAAAAAAACTAAAAAAATTAAACAACCCTCCCCCCCTCACCCTCCCCGCCCCCCACCGGAGGTGGCGGCGGCGTTGCAGACGCCCCCCCTCCCCCTCTCACCCTCCCCCTCTCACGGTGCAGACGCCCCCCCCCCCCTCCTCACCCTCCCCGCCCCCCCCACCGGCGGCGGTGCTCTCACGGTGCCAGTGCGACGCCCCCCCTCCCCCTCTCACGGTGCCAGTGCGACGCCCGCAGACGCCCCCCTCCCCCTCTCACGGTGCCCACGCCCCCCTCCCCCTCTCACCCTCCCCCACCTCCCTCCCCACGGCCAGATCCGACGGCGGTGCCAGTGCAGAGCCCCCCCCCCTCACCGTCCCCCACCCCCGCGGTGGCAGACGGCCCCCCTTCCCCCTCTCACGGTGCCCACGCCCCCCCTCCCTCCCCGCCCCCCCACCTGCGCGGTGTCAGTGCAGACGCCCCCCCCCCCCCCCCCCCCCACCGGCGGCGGTGTCAGTGCAGACGCCCCCCCCCCCCCCCCCCCCCCCCCCTCACTCCCCCCCCCCCCCCCCCTCCTCACCCTAAAACAAAAAATTAGGGCACCTACCTCTGATCTCCGGTCGTCGCCGCCGCCCGCTGCCGTCCGCCGCCGCTCTGCACCGCCCACACCCGCCGGCCACCGCCTTCAAGCCGCTGCGGATGCCAGACCCGCCCGCACCCCGGCCCACTAAATGGGCGACCCGGCACGTACGCGCCGTCCCGCACGAATCACACCGGGCCCGCCTCGACCCGCTCCGGTACGCGGCGGGACGCACGGGACCATGCGGTCCAGTGCGTCCCGTCCACGACCCCCGGCCCGTGCGACCCGACGCCCGCCTGGGTCGGGTCGGGTCGTGCGGGTCGGGGCGGGACGGCAAACCATGGTTTAGAGTATGGTAAACTTCCATGTCATTTTTCATGTTTGAGAAGGATTATGGAATGTGAATTCTTTCATAATTCTTTATAATTTCTTAGAGAGAAGAAATATTTTTGAATAATCTTTGAAGATTTTAAAATCTCTTATTTTTTTTCTCTATCTCTTTTTATCCATTAAAATTTTTCTTTCTCAAAACTTGACATGACATTGACATTTGGGAGAGATTACGGGGGATGGAGATTCGGCACCACCAAGCGAAGAGAGAGGGATGGGGGAGCAACTTCTATTTAGGAACATGCTTAGTATTATAGTATATCATTGTTGATATCTGTTACCCACGTATACATCATTCGGTACTGCTCAATGGGTAGAATATTCCTTTCTCAGCAAACATATTATAGTATGTCATAAAATAACAAAAAAAATTATGACGTGAGATTTATGTCATTCTAAATTGTGATTCAAGTCAAAATCTCATACGATGATTTTAAAATTTTTTAAAAAAGATTGATTAGAAAATAAACTTAACACTATTAATTTGATTTGAATTTTTTTAATTTTTTTTAACAATGCAATAGAATTGTGACTTACACTACAAGTTAATGTGATTTAAATTTTACGTCACAAAAATTTTAAAAAAATAAAACTAATGCACACAGTGTGTAATAACCTCCGGATGTACACTGCTGACATTTTTCATCCATAATACGCCAACACAACCTCGGCCCAGTTTCCGCTAGCTGATCTTGGGCCGTGTCAGCGTGGTTCACACACAATCTGACACAAGACAATCACTTGCTAAACCTCCGTGACAAACGAATGGATTTTACGAACAGATAGTCTGATTCTCATCTGATAATTCTCTCCGACTGTGGTGTGGAGTGCGCACATTCACATTATGTTGATTACTTCTCCACACAGTCCTTCAAACATCTGATCACTAATCAAAATCGAGGATCATTTGTGATTACAAGGATAACTTATGATTAAAAAATCATCTTTCTTTCTTTTCATATTTCCTCATTAATTTTAAATCTATAATTTTTAGTAATAAGATTAACACGTGATGTTTATAATTTGTACATAATGTAGTCCAATTCAAGCTTAATTTTGTTGGGTTATCATCGATCGTGGACTTGCAGTAATCAAACCAGTCCATCATGATTAGTTTCCACCTCGGGTTAGCGTATCCTACATATTGCCACTCAACCCAACCAACAGTGTCCGCACCTCCAGAGAAAAATCATTAGGCATTAATTAGGATATTGTATTCATGTTATTAATTATATGTTACAAGTTGAGCTTATATTTGTTGGTAATCACTAAATTTTTGATCAATCAGCGATACAAGACACGAGGAAAATGAAGAGGAAAGTCCATGATTATTCAAGCTATATATTGTTCACCTATAGATTCGGATGTAAAATATTATTCAATGACACCTTCTTTTCAATACATTTTTGAAATCAGCTATTCTCACGTACATATTTTTCAAGAACATTTCCAGACTGTACCCAAGAGAGTACACGAAGCATTTCCCGCATTCTACGATTGATAATATATACTATCTTCACTTCCTTAGAATGCATTTTCAATGCAGTTTTCTCGTCATTTTCTCGCAGAGTGCTGAAGAGGCTTGATCTCGTATCCAAACACAAACCATCGGATGCAGGGGAGAGCTAGCAATGCAATCACGTGTAAGGGCACCTCGAGAGGGGGTCTACAAGAAAGACCAAAGATCAGGGGTCTTGGGATGGAGATCTCAAAGAAAAATCCTCCGTTACCTAAGTCAATAATGTGCAAGAGCAAGGGGAGCACGAGGGGAATTAAGGAAATGGTCGGATCGGCCTTCACCAGTTAAGAAATGTAGGGTAGGGTAATATCTGATGATCTTCACGGAGGGAAGTTCTGGGAATAAATAATCACGAACTCCCTATATAGTTCTGTAGAGGTCGGTGAGAGGGGAGATACCTCCTAGGTAAGTACTCTCACCTGTGAGAGACTCTTTACCTTTATCTTAATCCATCCGCGTTCCTTAGTCGACTTTGTTAGTGGGGAGTTCGTCGACGGTTAAATCGGATAGGAGTCCGGTCACGACAGGTCTGCCTCGAGGGCTAAGAGAGGGTCTAAAATGTGGGGTTGTCCACCTTCGGATAAAAATTAGTCCCTTCTTGGGCCAGAATTCTCTAACGATATTTCTATCTTGGCACTCTTCCAAGGTGATTCCCTTGGTAGCCTTCCGTTCACTTTGAGGTCATTGAATTGGTAGAGTACTGTTTCCCGAGCTCGAGGAGTTATTAGTGTGGACGTCCATCTGGGACTAGGTGGGGCTTCTTAGACCTTCTTATATGGACTTCCATTAGATGGCCCTGGATACTTTTGTGACCTGTTATCTGTAGGGGCAAACAAGTTTTGTGGGCCATTGAATAAAAAGATTAATAGATTATGATTTTTCCCCTCTCCAAATATCTCAAAATTGTCATGAGAGGGGAGCCCGCTGAAACTGTGGATGGATGGAGGTATGAATGGCATAGGTAAGTATACATCTTAAAAGTGTACCAAAGTAAAAAAGTATAAGGTGGGATCAAATGATTTGATGACTAAGATGTACTACCATCTTCATCGGCACCATGATAAATTACCATGGTGTCGACATCTGGACTCTTCAATGCATGAGAGATCATCTCCCTATATGTTGGTCCTATGTATTTAACGGCCCAAATATCATCCTATGGTAATTTATCACGGAATCGACACCATGTGAATATTTTTCATATATTTATATATATATATATGACATTTAAAACTCCCAGTTGTTACACTTCAAACCTGGCATTTATTTTTGACATCAACATAACTATCTTTCTTTAGTTCAGACTAACAAGGTGCATGATCATCAAAACAATGTCCCATGTCGATCACCTTATCTGAACTCCTGAAAAGAACCATCTGGAAAGCTCATTACAGGCGATTATAAGGTGGAAAGATAACCGGAAGATCGCATCATCCGCTTTTTTTTCTTTTTTTACTCAATGAGTCACCAAATGTCAAGATACGTTCTTTATTTTTTTGAAGACTGTGTGTGTGTGTGTGTGTGTGAGAGAGAGAGAGAGAGAGAGAGAGAGAGAGAGAGCAGTAAATACAAGGGACTACCGAGTACTGACAAGTCATGTGCTGCACCTCAAAGGCATTCACTCGGCTCACCCCGTTCAAACCATCCAAAAAGCCATGCATCCACGTGAACCCCCTTAAATAAAAACGGGCCGTGTCATGTGAGGCAAACATATATACACACAAAACGGGCATATGATTACCATTGATTGTAATTTGCATCGCTAATGTGTTATTTAAAGTAGTCAGATTGTGATAGTTGTGGATTTAAAAATTATATGAGTGCAGGTTAAAGGACGCATCTATTTCTTTTTCATATATATTGGGAAGGTTAACGACGTGAGGAAGGCAGGGCCGCGGGTGGTGCCGGTCGGGGGTGCATCGGCTGGCTCGGTTAGGGGATCGTGCGCCCCCCCCCCCCGCACGTGGAGGAGCATCATCCGGGGGGCTTTATAAGTTAATTACCCTCCCTTAATTTCGGTTTGACCCCACATGCGTCTAGGTGAGATCATCACTTGAGCAATGATGATATATATAGATCATTGCTTTATTTAAGAAGCAATTATTTAACTCATTTGTTATGTGTAGAGTTTGAATTAAATGATCCGGGTGTAAGTCTACCTTGTTATCATCAAGAATTATTAATTATTAACCTTAATTACTTTGATTGGAGTCCAGGTGAATTGATAATATTGCTTATGTTTGTAAGCCCATTTTCCTTTTACTACTCAGGGGTCAATGAAAGTCTTTAACGACTGACGGGTCATTAATTTGGTGTGTCATAAAATAATGTAAAAACATGATTTTATCATGAAAATAAATTAAAATTTTATTTTAAAATCACTAAATTTTAAAATCACTGATTTTGATTTCCGATATATAGTTTTGAGTCGAGATCGAAAGAGGTTTAAAAAGATGTCACATGGATCAATCGATCGATTTTAAAAATCAGCAATTTCAAGGAAAACAATGTAGAGCGAATTAGTTACAACATTTCAAACATAAAAAATACACCATTCTATATCATTATGCGGTATTTTTTACAATATTTTACAGCACACCAAGTGATCCCTGCGTCTGAAAAAAAATGTATCTCTCTCTAGTGAGAGAATCAAACCTATTATAAGGGGTAAGTAAAAGAAGGAAACGAGGAAGGCTGGAAGAGCTAGAGAGTGAGGAAGAAAGTACACACGGACTTCCGTACTTCAGCAAAGTGCACATTTAAAGAGCCTCACTTTGCACGAACTGGTACATTTTTTTCTGCAGCATCACCTATATGTCTTGTATCAGATTAACCCTAGCTATCCCCCAAGAGGTAGCCCTGTCCTTTTTCTAATCGCTACATTTTGTGGTGGCTTTCTATTCTTTGGATCTTGTTCTATCTCTTGATATATACAGTCAGCTGCTGTGACCAGTCAAATTGATATCACCTCAGAGTGGTACATACCTGCAATCTCGGTGGGATACATTATATAACACAAGTGAGGATATTTGTTAGAATAATTCTGTATTAGAAATGGGTTAAAATAGAGTATGATTATACGACTGGATCTCTCTTCACTTGACACCTTAAAATTTTAAGTTAAACGACTCAATCTAATAAATTATAATACGATGTCAAAGTCGTAAATCTAACCGCGTAAATTCCTGCTTCTTCCACCTTCCTTGCCTCACCCTCCGTGTCATCTTAAACTTAGTCCCTTGAATGGTGACAGCACCATCACCACCTCACTAAGTCCGACGTCCCATCCATGTCGAAGTCGATGGCCAAAACTACATTATTTGGAAGGGCTTGTTTGAACCCATTCTTAGAGGTCATCGCCTCATCAGACATGTTGATGGTAGTCACACCACCGTCCCACCGTCTGGCACTCCGGAGTACATGGAGTGGTATGAAAGGGACCGAATGGTCCTTTCTTGGATCAGCGCCACTCTCTCTATGTCTGCCCTTCCTTACACTGTATGGCTGTCAAGTGCCAAAGATGCATGGGACACTCTCGCGCGAAGGTTTGGAGCGACGTACGTCCCCTGCCCACGTCATGAACCTTCGCCGCCAACTCGATCCATTAGGTTCGTAAAGACGACAAGTCTATGCAAGATTACTTGCAGCATGTCAAAGTCATCGTCGACCAACTCGGCGTGGTTGGGTCCCTCGTGTCTGACGACGAGCTTTTCTTCTCGATGCTTGACTGTCTCCCCTCCACTTACAATGCTATCTCGGCCATTATTCTGTATCGCACCCAAACCTCGAACATCACCTGTGAGGAAGCCGAGAGTCTTCTTCTCAGTACTGAAGAACTAACTCTCAATCGCTAAACTGAGATCAACACTGTCATAGCTGCCTTTGCCGCTCATTGTCAGCCTCGTCGAGGCTTCCAGCAACAGTCCAGGCACCCAAGCCAAGGGAACCATGGTGGAAGAGACTCGGCCAGAGTTCCAACCTCTTCCGCTGGGTCACATCTGCACCATGGCTCAAGAGCTCACTCCCCCCTACATCCTAAGCAAACTCATCTCCGACATCTCAAGGTCAACCTCTCCACTGTCTACTGCCAAATCTACAAGCACCGTAGACATGGAGCCATCGACTGTTTTGATGACATGAACTATGTGTATTAAGGTCGTCACCCCCCAACAAAGCTTGCGGCCATGGCAGCGTCAACCATGCCTACATATCTCTCCACGGTGGACCATACCTAGTATGCGATCACTAGAGCGACACACCATATTACAAATGATCTGGGCAATCTCTCTATGTCATCCCCATATGAAGAACCAGACTCAGTCCGTGTTGGAAATAGGCAAAGTTTGTCAATCTAAAACACTGGTGTTGGGCGGCTTCTTCCCACACCTGTCACCTCCTTTAAACTCACCAATATTGTCAACTGCCCTCGAGCCTCCTCTAACCTTTTATCCATCTCACGCTTCTCAAAAGATAACAACTGTTGTTTCACCTTTGATGATCAAGGTTTTTCTATGAAGGACAAGATAACGGGAGCACCTCTGTACCACGGGAGACTTGAGCACGGGCTCTATCCAGTTCGTTCCTTTACGTCGAAGACCTCCACCCCAACTGCTCTTTCTGCCGTGTCTAGTGCTACTTGGCATCTGTGAACGCGTCACGTGGTGCAAAGAGAGAGAGAGAGATGTGGTATTTCCCTCTCTCTTTAATAAAGGGTGAAAGAAATGAGGACAAAAATAATGGAAACGCGCGCTGTAGGGGATATGGGAAGAACTGTGGACAAGTACGACCTACAGATGACACTCTGGTTGAAATAGAGAGAATTTAGACTGACCGAACTCCGGTACGTGGCGGAGATAGGGGTCCGAAGACCCTCCCGCGCAAACTGAACCCCTTTCCGGTAGGCGTGACCCACCGTTCCGAGAGCAACTTTTCAGATACCGAATTCGAGTCTTGGGACTCTATGTAATAGAAGTTGACAGACGGAAAGACACGTAGACTCGAAATTTGTAACGGTATATCACTCCTCGAACAGTTACAAGAACAACATGAATAAAAGCACACCACCGCAGGACATTGGTCTTTGCGGGGTTTTAACAACAATATTGTAATATGAGCAGTAATTAATATATGTACATATGGAAATCACCGCGAGACATTGGCCTTACGTGATTTTTAATGCAACATAAATAATACATATAAGTATATATATAAACTACCACGAGACATTGGCCTCTGCGGGATTTTTTACTATAACATAAATAATAAATATAAGTATATATATATATAAACCACCACGAGACTTTGGCCTCTGCGGGGTTTTCACTACGATATAGATAATAAATATAAGTATATATATATATATATATATATATATATATATATATATATATATATATATATATATATATATATATATATATATATATATATATATATATATATATATATATATATATAAACCACCATGAGACTTTGGCCTCTGCGGGGTTTTTACTATGATATAGATAACAAATATAAATATATATATATAAACCACCACGAGACTTTGGCTTCTGCGGGGTTTTTACTATAACATAGATAATAAATATAAGTATATATATATATAAATCACCACGAGACTTTGGCCTCTGCGGGGTTTTTATTATAATATAGATAATAAATATAAGTATATATATAAACCATCACGAGACATTGGCCTCTGCGGGGTCTTTACTATAATATAAGTATATATGACAGGAAAGGAAAAGGGATCAAATAAAGCGCCGCGAGATGTTGTTCTCCGTGGGATTGTAAAGCGATGATAGCGGAATACTGGAATTAAATAGTTAGGGGTTAGAGAGTAAAGTGCATAAAATGAAACACTGAAATGGAAATGGTCGCGGGAGGTGACCCACCGCACCAGTTAGGAATTAGATATACAGAAAGTAAACGACAGAAACCGCCGCGAGGAATAATCCTCCGCGCGGGTGAGGCTAAAGACACAAGAAGGTGACCGCTGCGGGAAGTAACTCTCCGCGGGTGTTATTAAAAACGAAGATGATCAAAATGAAGTGCGCGTTAGGAATTTTATGATCGCCAGGGACCGAGGGTCCCGAGTGGATTGATCGCTTTTACCTTTGACGCGGGAATTGCGTGGGTTCCTTCTTCCTCTTCGTTCGACCGGCCGAAGAAGAGGGCTTTTGAGTGGTTACCCTGCAAAATGAACAAACACAGAAATAAAATTAAGTCAAAAAATGATATAATATGATAACAATTCGTGGGATAAAACACTAATGACTGGAGAATAGAGTAAAAATATAATAAAATGATAAAAGTAACAAATAAAGCGCTGATGGCAACGCAAGCATGGGGGGCGAGCGAGCGGTGGGACGAAACGGCTTTCCCACAGGAACGGGAACACACGGGAGTGCTGATTGGGCCAAGGGCCCGCTTTTATTCCTGCACAAATTTAAGAAGGATTAAACATGTATGCATGTAAAAAAAAAAAACACACACACACACACACACACACATATATATATATATATATATATATATATATGTATATATATATCTAAAATATACACTCTTATTGATAGATATATGTATAAATATATACAAGTATATGTATATAAGTATGTATATAAGGATAAAGGAAGGTGAACATGCTAATAAAATAAAGTTAATAAGCTACCTACGTGGATGGTGTGTGCATGAAAGTGAAAAGGGTGAATAGCATGAGTGTGTGCAGTGTGAAGGTGAAAGAGTGCATGTGTGTGTATGTGAATAGGAAATTAGGTGCATATGTGTGACCGTGGGTGCGAACAGAGAAAAGGAGAGAGAAGCAGTGTGAGGGAGAAAGAGGGAGAGAGAGGGAAATAAAGTGAGAAAGAAGTAATAGAAGAGAGAAAGAGAGATCATGTGAGGAGGAGAAAGAGAAAGATGAGAGAGAGAGGTAGAGAACGCGGGAAGGGGAGAGAGTGAGAAGCAGGGAGAATAAAAGATAGAGAGGGGAATAAAAAATAATAGGAGAGGGAGATCGAGAGAGAAAGCAGAGAGATAGGTAGGGAGAGAGAACGTGAGAAGATAAGGGAGGGGGGAGATTAAAGAAAACAGAAAAAAGAATAAAGGATGGGAAATAGAGAGATCAAAAGAGAGAGTTAGAGGGAGATCGAGAGAGGGTGAAAAAGAGGAAGAAAGAGGAGGAGAGAGAGAATTAAAAATGAAAAAAAAGAGAGAGAGGAAGAGAGGGATCGAGAGGTCACGGGAGGGGGAGAGAACGGCGGTGGGAGAGAGGGAGAGAGATCCGCAGCGAGTAGAGAGAGAGAGAGGGTTAGCGCGAGAGGGGAGAGAGGATGAGAGAGAGAGAGAGATGCGACGGGGGGAAGATGAGAGAGAGAGAGAGGGGGGGGAGAGAGATGAGACGGGAGAGAGAACGAGAGGGAGAGAAAGAGAAAGAGAGGGCATCCACGGCGAGCTCGTGTAGGGAAGGGGGACGCGGCAGACGGGCGACCGGTGGAGGGTGGTCGCGACGGCTCTGCTGCAGGATTGTGGTTCACGGTTGCACCGGCGGTGAGGGGCTCGCGGCGGTTAACGCGAGGGTGGGCGACGGCGTGCTGCCGGTTGCGTGACAGACGGTGCAGTGGGGAGCGACGTCCGGTGAGATGGGAGCTTCACGGCGTGCTCGCGTGGGGCTCACGATGCATGCATGGCGGAGGGTGCTGCGTCGGTGGAGGTGGTGGCGTCGGTGTGGGCGGTCGGTGGAGTGAGGGGCGGCGTACAGCGCGTGATGGCTTCACGAGGGTGGCTGGTGACGACGAGGTTGGTGCAGCAGCCAGGCGGCGAGTTCGGGGACGTGGTGGCCGGCGGTCTGATGGCGGACGGGTGAGGAGCTCGGCAGGCGTGGCCGAAGAGCTCGGACGGCAGCGGCAGTGCGGTGGTCGTTGGTGTCCGGTGAGGTGGGAGCTTCACGGTGGCTGGACAGCGCGTTGGCGAGGGCGACGATGGCAACGGCGGGCTTCCGGAGTGAGGACGATGCGTTGGTGTGGGCGACCGGGAGTGCAGTGTCAGGCGGTGGTGTGGAGGTGAGGGTGCGGTCGGCGTACTCGCGGGCGGCGTAGGGGAGCTCGCGGGTAGCAGGTGGGAGATATGGAGTTGTGACTGTGGCGTCGCGGCGGAGGTGGCAGTGGCTGTGAAGAGTGGTGGCATGCAGAGGGTGTTGAGAGGGGGAGAGAAAATGAGAGTGGGCGGATCGGGTGAGCTTCCGAACGGGAGAGAATGGAGTGGGGAGAGGCTAAAGAGAGAATGAGAGAGTTCAGAGAGTGGCTTCGCGGGAGTGAGGGTGGGGTGAGGGTGAGTGTGCATGTGTGTGCCGTGAGGGAGAGGGAAATGAGCAGAGAAGTGAGAGGGAGAGAAAGAGACGGGAGGGGTGAGGGAGAATGTGTGCGGAGGGAAATGAGCAGGGAGGAGGGGTTACGTGAGAGAGAGGGAAGAAAATAGGGGGAGAGAAAGGGACGTGAGGATAATAAATATATTATTATATATTATTTGTTTTTTTTGTTTTTTTTTTGTTTATTTTTATAGTTATCATATCTTTTTACTTTTTAATTAATATATTTATTTTATACATATAGTAATCACTTATATATAAATTTACAAAAATATTATTAAAGAAAAGTAATTACATTTTTTATGTAAACATAATTATACACACATTTTTTGGATTTCATTTTCTCTTTTGTTTATTTATATGTACACATATTTTAATTTTCTCCCTTTCATAAAATAATGCAATTTAACTACAATTACGGAAATCACTCAAATAAAATAACATGTAAGCCACTTCAGGGCATTACGGTACAATATGGGATTTACTCGTCGTAACGTTAGAAATGGCGTGTCTACAGCTGCTCCGCCTGGGCATCCACTTGTAGGGGAAGGGCGTGTAATGGAATGAAACGAAGTGTATTGAAATGAAATGAAGTGGACTGAAAAGTCGATGTCAAGGTGTGATAAGACACGCTTCTAACATCACTCGATGGGAATCTTTCCTGAGTTTCATGAAGCAAGCTTGAGGAAGGTCCTCTGAAATCAACGATTGTTTGGATGGTAAACAAACTAGGAAGGACATTGTGTGCACTGGGGCACAAACAAACTAAAAAGACCAACTTCACGGTGCGGAAGTACCTGGGTCGTAAACCTCAGGTTTCACCATTGGGGAGCGATTACCAGTCATTGTGGAAGTGCTGCAGCCAAGGTGGGTCCAAGGGAAATAAACAGATGATTGGAGACAAGTCCAAACAATGGTTTCTTCCAGAGAAACATCCCAAGACAACCTCGGGAAAACTCAGTACTCGACTCAGAATGGAATATCCCATATTTAAGCAATTAAGCACAGTAGCTCACACAATCAAAGTAAGTGATTGATTTTCCACAATGAACTCAAAGTCCTACATGAATGCATGCTGGGTTTAAAAAGAAAAATAAAACAAACTAAAATAGAAACTAGCCAAGGATAATATTGCTAAGCTGTGGAGAGTGGGTCAGGATACTGATCCAATGAGATGATACTAAGCCGGGGCCCGTTTATCCACGTACCGACTCATCGAATGGAACCATCGTCCCCATTCTATCACAACTTAACGGCCTATCCGTACGTCCTGAACTCCTCCGGGATCATCACTGTTTTTGTTGAAGGGGAACTCAAATCTCGGATTTGTCCAAGGCGTAAGGTCCTTGGCATGCTCTAGTAGCGTAAATATCATACAATACAATGCATGGTAAGGGGGGACCACAATGATTGAATGATTAGGGGACAAGACGGGACAAGGTGGAACATCGGTGGGACAATGGTACCCCACTCGATAATTAACATAACAAAACAAGATCATAACTATGCAAGCAAATTATCACACACAACAAAACGAAACTGCCAACATTGTTCCTAGATTCCTTTCCTCACTATAAGTATCGCCCCTTTGGCCTTAAGAAAATGCATTCAAGGGCGAGTTAAGAAAGTTGAAGTTTAGGAGGAGATCAGAGTTCGAAATGGAAGGCGAGTCTTCCCGACCCGTGAAGAAAAGCAAGCCCAGCAACGAGTGCAAGCGGCTTACCGATTTCGAAGGGCATCTTACCGGGAGAATTCAGTCTCGAATGGTGAGTTACCATTTCTTTTTTGTGTTTCTGCAAGACTTTCTTATGCTCATTTTCGCCTTCTCCACTTTTCTATTTCCAGCCGTATCCTCTCTTTCCTGGCCCGAGGAAGTTTTCAAGGTTACCATGGCTATCGAAGCTCACTTCGAACATCTCGATCAACACGAGGGCCATCATCAGAAAGTGGCATCTCCAAAAGCTCGTAACTCATGCCAAACATTATAACGAGATTCACATGGATTGGGCGGCTATGGGTGCACTGGTAGAGCTTTGGCACCCTCAAACCCATACGTTCATTTTCCCCACTTTCGAGGCAACTATTCTTCTCGAAGAAGCAGAACTTCTGCTTGGCTTGAAGAAATTCCAGAGAAATGACAAGGTAAAGGTTATGCGCATGCTAAGAAGGGTGACTTTCGAGGAGGTGCTCAGAAGCTTCATGTCGTCTGAAGCCATCAAGGGCGTCCAGACTCAGAAGGGAATCCATATACAAAAACTTACAGATTGGGTCATAAATGCTCTTGAAAGGTTGACAAGCGATGATGATCGCATTGAAGGGCTCATGCAGGGATTCACCATCTGCTTAGCGGGTGCTCTCCTATTCCCTTATACTGACAACATAGTGGAGGAAGATCAACTAAGCGCCATCTGTGGAATTTGGGAAGGAAATAGAGTGAGACCTGCTATCCTTGCTTATCTCTATAGCGGACTCACGGCTTCCAGTATGGGTAAGCCTCCTTTTGGTTGCGCACTCCTTTTGAATTGCTGGACTGACTTGCATTTCAAATTTAACCATCGTGAGGGGATGTCGTCTACTTCAAGACTCTTCCAATAAAGCCCGCTTCACCATATGGTCAATATGTTAGGCTCTAGTAGTAGTATAGCAAATTGCATTCCCTGGCTGAAGAAACGAGAAGACTGGCGGGCTCACTTCAGTACCATTGAAGAGTATATTGTAGACACGCCGTTTCTGACGTTACGATGAGTAAATCCCATATTGTACCGTAATGTCCTGAAGTGGCTTACATTTTATTTTATTTGAGTGATTTCCGTAATTGTGGTTAAATTACATTAT
Organism: Amorphophallus konjac; assembly: GCA_022559845.1. Classification (NCBI taxonomy): domain Eukaryota; kingdom Viridiplantae; phylum Streptophyta; class Magnoliopsida; order Alismatales; family Araceae; genus Amorphophallus; species Amorphophallus konjac. The sequence continues at coordinate 190,887 of JAHNEJ010001716.1, read as the reverse complement.
TTTTTGAAAGGGAGAAGATTAAAATATGTGTACATATAAAATAAATAAAAAGAGAAAAAAATAAAATTTCAAAAAAAAATGTGTGTAGTTGTGTTTACGTAAACATAATATAATTGATTTTCTCTAATAAATTTATTTTCATAAAATATAAATATATATATAAGTGTTTAGTATATACATAATATATTTATTAAAAACCAAAAATATATATATATAACCATAAATAATATATATATAAAAAGAATCAATAAAAGAAACAAAACAAATAAAAACAAACAAGCATAAAAAAAATAAAATAAAAGATAATTAGAAATAATATTCCCTACCCCATCTTTCTCTCTAAGTCCCTTTCTATTTTCTATTTCCTTCCCTCTCTCTCACATAATCCTCTCATCTCCGTCTCTTTCTTTCCTTCTCGTTTCTCTGCTCACTTCCCCCTCCCTTATGGCATACACACACACCCACACACATTCTTCCTCACGTCTTTTTCTTTCCCTCTCACTTCGCTGCACACACTACACACACTCACAGCACACACCACTGCTCACTTCCCTCCCCCTCACGTCACATACACACCAAACCCAACTCCATCGTAACCCGAAGACACGGTCGAACTCCCTCTCTTTGGCGAACACCACCCTCCACCTTCACTCCCTCTCTCTCCGGCTAACCCACAGCATGCAAGCCACCATCGCCCCCCCACCGAACATCCTTCTTTCCCTCTGCAGCCACCCAACCACCGCCACCGTCACCTCCCTCGTCCACCGTCGACATCGCAACCATCCCCCACGCCCGAGCTCCACCCACAGAACCGCCGTCTTCTCCTCTCCGGTCACCCTCGCGTAGCCACCCTTCGCATCGCCGACCACCGTCCAAGCCTCCCTCGTCCACCGTCGACGCCGCTGGACACCCCCCGTGCGAACTCCACCCCCATCCACTGCCACCGACGTCGTCGATCTCCTCTCCACGCCGCCCACGTCTGCACCGGCCACGCCGCCCCGTCCACTGTCACTCCGCCTGCGAGCACGCTCCAGCCGCACCACCACAACCGCGACGCCCACGTCTGCAACCTCACGCGACCACCGCCACCGACGTCCCCCGGACGCCATCGAACGCCGTCCGCGCACCGTCGACCGGACGTCGTTGACGCCGCACCCCCGCTGCCGCCCACTCCACCTCTGTGCCAACCACCCCGGTCGCGCCCCAGACGCTACACCCTTGCACCGCACCGTCCGCCTGTGAGCCGCCGGCCGCCACCGCCGTTGCACCATCCACGATCGCCGCCTTCCCGCCGCCCGCCTTCGCCGTCCGACGCCCCCCCTTGCGACGCCCTCGCCGCTCCGGCACCGTCCCGGCCGCCTCCGCCCCGACGCCGCGGCCACCGCCCTCGCGAGACCCCCCCCTCTCCCTGCTTCTCTCTCCCTCTCACACTCTTTCCCTCTCTCTCTCTGCTCGTCCCCCCCCCTCTCCCATTCCTCTCTCTCCCTCTCTCGCCTTCTCTCTCTCTCTCTCTCTCTCTCTCCCCGTTTCTCTCCCTCCTGTGCCTCTCTCTCTCCCTCTCCCGTTTCCTCTCTCCCTCTCTCCCGTTTCCTCTCTCTTCCTCTCCCTCTCTCACTTCCTCTCTCTCTCTCTCCTCCCTGCCCCGATCTCTCTCTGCTCTCTCTTACAATTTTCTTTTATTTTATTTTATTATCTCTTCTCTCCCTCTCTCTCACTTTCCCTCCCATCTCTCTCTCTTGATCTCCCTCTCCCTCCCCCTCTCGATCTCTCACTTTCCTCCTTTTATTTTATTTTTTTTCCCCCTCTGCCGTCTTCTCTCTTTATTTCCCTCTCTCTTCCCCTCTCTCTTCCACTCTCTCTCGACCTCTCCCTCTCTCCCATTTTTTTATTTTTTTAATCTTCTCTCTCTCCCTCTCTCCTCTCTCGATCCCCCTCTCCCTCTTCTTTTAATTTTTTTATCTCCCACTCTCTCACTCTCCCCTTCCCTCTCTCCTCTCTCTCGATCTCTCTCTCTTTTTTTATTTTTTATTTTTTTAATCGTTCCCCCCATCATTCGCCCTCTCTATTCTTTTTTTTCCCATATATACATATATATATATATATTATATATTATATACATAATATATATGTCACATATGTATCATATATATATATATCTTATCCTTTTTCTTTTAAAACAAAATCTTAAAAATAAATAATAAAAAAAAGAGTTTTTTCTCTCCCTTTCTCGTCTTCCTTCTCAAATTTTCGTTCTTTTATTTCGACCAGTCTACACATGTTTATATGTGTTTGTACTTACGTATATGTTAAATATTTTTAATATGGCTATGTAATATTTATATAAATATATTTATCATTCATATGTATGCGCTTGTGTGTGTGTTATCATGTTCGGCCTAATCAGTTTCTGAAGTCCGTTTTGAAGTCCTTCGGTCGTGCCACGCTCGTGATATTGAAGCCCTTCTCAAAGCTCGTTGCTGGCCTCCACCGATAAGCTTTTCTCCCCCTTTATTTTTAATCAGTCAGTTAATTATATCGCATGCATCATTTAACATATGTGCCATGCCTTTCTCTTCGAGAGGGCCTCCCTCGTGAGTATCTTTGTGTTTGTACATTTCATCATGTCATTCTCCCACCCTTCTAGTCCTAAAGGGGTTTTAAACACACCAACCAGGTACGTGTTTGTTCGTGTTATTTACAGTATCATTACCTAAGGATTGATACTACACCATCGTCGTTCTCACCAACTAGTGCTGCTCTGTTTGTTCTTTGTGTAAGGGTAACCAGTCAAAGGCCCTCTTCTTCGGCCTGTCGAAAGAAGAGGAAGTTGGAGCCCGCATAATCTCATGTCGAAGGCGAAAGCGATCAATTCACTCGGGACCCTCAGTCCCTGGCGATCACAAAACCCTCTTAACGCGCGCTCCATTTTGATCATCTCTGTTTTAATAACACCCGCGGAGAGTTACTTCCCGCAGCGGTTGCTCTTGTGTTTTGTCCTCACCCGCGCGGAGGATTATTCTCCGCGGCGGTTTCTGTCGTTTACTTTCTGTACATCTAACCCCTAACTGGTAGCGGTGGGTCACCTCCCGCTACCGTTTTACTTTTCGCACTTTTATTTTTGTATATCTAATTCCTAACTGGTGCGGTGGGTCACCTCCCGCGACCGTTTCCATTTTTAGGATTTTATTTTCTGCACTTTACTCTCTAACCCCTAACTATTTAATTTCAGCATTCCCCCATCATCGCTTTAAAACCCCGTGGAGATCAACATCTCGCGGCGGTTTATTTGATCCCTCTTCTTTTCTTGTCACATATATTTATATTATAGTAAAGACCCCGCAGAGGCCACAGTCTCGTGGTGGTTTCTATATATACATATATATATATATATTATTTATATTCTTTATGTCGCATTAAAAACCCCGCAGAGGCCACAGTCTCGTGGTGGTTTCTATATATATACATATATATATATATATATACTTATACTTATTATTTATGTCATAGTAAAAACTCCGCAGAGGCCACAGTCTCGTGGTGGTTTCTATATATATATATATACATATATATATATATATATATATTATTTATATTGTTTATGTTATAGTAAAAACCCCGCCGAGGTCAATGTCTCGTGGTGGCTTATATATATACATACATTTATTATTTATATTGCACTAAAAATCCCGTAAGGCCAATGTCTTGCGGTGGTTCCCATATGTACATATATTAATTATTGCTTATATTACTTTTCCTGTTAAAACCCCGTAAGGCCAATGTCTCGCGGTGGTTTCTATATGTACATCTATTAATTACTGCTCATATTGCTATATTCCTGTTAAAATCCCGTAAAGACCAATGTCCTGCGGTGGTGTGCTTTTATTTATATTGTTCTTGTAACTGTTCGGGGAGTGATATATCGTTACAATTTTCGAGTCTACGTGTCTTCCCGTCTGTCAAATTCTATCACGTAGAGTCCCAAGACTCGAATTCGATATCTGAAAAGCTGCTCTCGGAACGGTAGGTCACGCCTACTGGGAAGGGGTTCAGTTTGCGCGAGAGGGTCTTCGGACCCCTATCTCCGCCACGTACCGGAGTTCGGTCAGTCTAAATTCTCCATGTCCCTATTGTGGTCTCATCTATAGGTCGTACTTGTCCACCGTTCTTTCATATCCCCATAGCGCGCGTTTCATTATTTTATCCTCATTTCTTTCAGCCTTTATCACTCAGAGAGGGAGAAACCCCATCTCTCTCTCTCAGTCCACCACGTGACGCGTTCACATATATGTTCACTCGTGCACCGACATGCTTACTCCAATATGAGCTTCTCACGAGGTCTTCTCTTAACATGGAGCCCCAGCTTGTTGGCGCGTCTGAATTCATCCTTTACAACACGCACCGGTGTCATACTCAGATGGGCCTCCCTCGCCATTCATTCCCACTGCTATCCAACCTTTCTTTGATCAGGAAAAGGGAGCTGGGCACATGGGGTGACGCAAGAAATGTGAAGACAATCAAAGCGTCATGGAAGGCCAGCATCACACTGAGGGCAACAGAGTCTGTGAGTGAGGACGAAGAACTGCTGAAAGCTTATGTAATCGAGTTGGGGAAATTGAGGCCTGAGATGCCCAAACCCTAATGTATCTTATCTTGGAATGAATATGAAAATTTTAATGCGTATTTAGATCCTAACTCTCTTCTATTTTTTTTCTTCTATTTTTTATTCCCTTTTTCTTTTTTTTTATTTTGTTTTTGGCACAAACATCTGCAATAACCAGTGCTAGGTGGTAGCCAACCATTCTGGACAAGAGCCAAAAAATCAAGGCAACTAGCATGAGGAGTTGCCCTGAGATGCCTGGGAGCTGAAGATTTCTCTCCGAGTGGCTAAGAGAGAGATAAAGCAAGAGATAATAGAGAGAGAAAAGGCAAAAATAGAGCAGCACAAGAGGCCCAGGAGATGGAGCTCTGAGAGAAAGAGCATCCAGACATGGCTCGCTCTACAGATTGAAGGGGATTAGAGCTCGCAACAGAGGAGCTCCTGGAGTTGGTAGCATCTTCATCGGCAGAGCATAGGGCAGCTCAGTTAGCGGCCTTGACTTCAAGAGCTTCGCGGCCATCAGGGTCGCGAGAGAGACAGGAGGCCGGCGAGGAGCACTGTCGAAGAGCAGGTGGGAACGCATGGCGCGACAAAGCGATTGTTGCATCACAGAACTATAGACGGCCTCCGAGGGACTTCTTGCCTTGGGAGAGAGAAGAGAAGCGACCAGGAGGGTGATGAGGGTTAGTGAGTGGCTTGTTCACTCGCTCCCTTCTCATGACGGGCACAAACCCTTATATAGATGTGTGAGTGAAATAGCTTGGTTTGAACACGGCTGGTTCGCCCTGGATATGTTCCTTCTGCTCTACGCCTCTTCTCCACCACATGGGTTCTCGCGCAGTATGCTCGGCGAGATTTCGCCTTAAAACACGGGGCGGCGACTCACCATAGCCATGATTTTCAAAGGGGATCAGCCACGGATTTCAACAATATCAACCCGTGGTGCTCTTTTCCCACGTGAATGCCCTTCATTTCCTCGTTTGCGTTAAAAGTAGTCGCAATAGGACAAGAGACACGGGGAATCTTTGGACCGAATAGGAGTGGCGGGTCAACAAATCACAGCTCCGCTCCATTTACTCCACATGGCGAAGTGGCACGCGAGTGTCCCGTGGCCATGACTTTCAAAGGAATCTACCACCAATTTCAACAACGTCGGTCCCTGGTCCTGTTTTCCCGTATAAATGTCCCCCACTTTCTTCTTTGCGCTAGCAGTAGTCGCAACGGGACAATAAGCACGGGGAATCTTTAGACTGCATGGGGAGTACAAGTCAACAAATCACGCCTCCGAATTGATCACTCCAGATGGCAGAGTGACATGCGAGAGTAAAGAGAGGGTGACTTGTCGTAAAGGCTGTTGCTGGGGTGATGGTGATAGATCCAGATCACCTTCTTTCCGATCCTATAAATACCTCCCCTTTCGCTTGACTTGGAAACACCGAAGTCGTAAGAGCTAATTTGAGGAGTGAAGGTTTGTAAAGGGAGAGGTAACGAGCGTTGCTCATTTTTTTGCAGGATGGAAGGTGAATCTAACTTCAGAGCAGAAGGCGAGTCTTCCCGCTCCTCGAAGAGGAGCCGGTCTGGCAGTAGTTCCAGAAGACTCTCAGAAGTCGAAGGACAACTGAGTGAGAGGACCCGATCACAGCTTGTAAGTGGATCCTCTCGTTCCTTTCTTCATGCTTTCTTCTCCTTTCTTCCTTAGCGAAGCTCCCTTTTGTCACTTCTTGTGGATGTGCAGGGCATGATAAGATCGCACATCTCATGGGAGCTGGTGGTAGCGGCCTATCGAGGTCTCCCGGACTTCCAGAAGGCCAGATTAGACGTGATGGGGTTCGGGGCCTTCCTCAGAATCGAGCCGATCAAGCTCGACCTTGCCCTTATCCAGGCACTGCGCGAAAGATGGGACCCGATAAGTCGGGCATTCCTGATGCCTTGGGGGCACATGGTGCCCAGCCTTGAGGACGTAGTCCGGATCACGGGCCTCAAAGTAGATGGAGAGGCCGTGACTGGCGTCACTTATGCGGACTACCGAGAAGGTGCCCAAAAGCTGCTGGGGCTAAATCTTGACGGCCGGAAGAACAGGTCAGTAGTGAAGGCGTCGATCATGGAAGCGCTAGGGCTTACTGACATTCGTCCACGGGACGACGAGTCCCTGGAGGAATTCATGGAAAGAGCCGAAAGAGGAGCCCGTGCTGTGTACTGCGTGGACGCCAGCAACTGGGAAAGGACCAACATGGATCTGAGGAGGTTCCTCATCTTTCTGTTGGGCAAGTTGCTACTGGGCTCCAAGGGAGACAATATACACTGCCGCTTCCTGGAGCTGCTCGTGGATTTGGAGAGAGTAGGACAGTACGCCTGGGGAGCTGCCGTACTAGCGCATCTATTCACAGGTCTGTCGCAAAGGACAGGCCGAGAGGTGACAATAAATGGGTTTACGCCCTTCATTCAGGTAAAAGATTATTATTTTTTTGTTTTTGTTTTTATGCTTTTTTTTGTATTTGTTCATGCCAATGACACATGATGGTGTAGCTATGGAGCTACTATTATATTCCAATGGGGAGAGCTCGACACTGGCAGCCAATGACGATCCCGTTGGCTAGGTGGTGGCAACCCATCAAGAGTACAGCACCACTATCCTACCAACTGATGGTATTGAGACGGGAGCTACAAGAGTTCCCTGCAGCGATGGTAGGATTTTTTTTCTTTTTTATTTTTTTTTGTTATTCATTTTTTCATCATTTTTTTTGTATTTTCAGCTAACTAAGAATATATGTACAACCCAACATAGGTAAACTGGAGGCCTTACTTGAACATGGTCGATGTCGACCAGCCGTGGGTAATTGGAAGCCGTGCCCGATTTGGACGGGACCTCTGGCTCCATTGCTTGAATGAGATCGAGCCCCTCAGGCTGCGATTAGCCATGAGGACCCTAGGGTTTACCCAGGAATGGGTGGATATGACCACATCACCCAGCGTCGGGAAGAAGACACGCGGGCCGGCAACTTGTGTTGATTGGAGGGTGCGCTTCCCCGAACAATATGAAGATTGGCAGCGGGGAGGCACGCTCGTGGAATCGCAGGCGCAAGACAGTGAGGATTACCTGCGACTCTACAGGGTAATGTATGCGGAGAGACTCCAGCTTGGAGGGCTTGTGGAGGTAGAATAAAACATAATTTTTTTATCTTTTACATTTTCTCCATTTTTTTTGTTCTTTTGGTGAACTCCTAAGCCATAACTGTAGGATGCCCGTGACACCATAATAACGAACTTACGAGCTCGTTTGGCGGACACGGAGCAAGAGTTGAATGACACCCGAGCGGCTCTGGGTTCATCAGTAAGTATTCATGTACACACTCCTGATATGATTTGAGATTCATGGCACTAACCACTTAAATGTCACCTCATGTGCCGCAGCGTGCCCAGCTCGATGCAGTTTCATCGGCAATGGGGGCAGACGGCGCTTCTTCCAGTCTATGGATTCCTACTTCAGAGTTAGATCTACTCCACGAGCAGCTTGCTCATACCACACAACGGGCTGCGGAAGCAGAAGGGATGCTTTCTGCACAGGTGAGAGTCTCACCATTTAATATCCCTTGTTCAAGCATTGCCATATGCTTGAGATGATATGTATGGCAGGAGAAAGAAATAGAGGAGGCACTCGCGCATGTCACCCAGAAGGAGGCTAGAATAGCCGAGCTAGAAGAGGAACTGCGTCGTCGTCCAGATGACGACTCTTCTAGGGACGCTGTGGAGCTAAGGATCACCCTTCAGCTGGAGAGAGAAGACAGGGAGAGAGAACGTGTCGAGAGAGAAAGGGACAGGGAAAGAGAGAAGGCCAAGAAATTGACCGAGAAAGAGGAGAAGAGGGCCATGGAGGCCCAACTATTTGAATTGAGGACCAGTCTTGGCCTCGCCGAGCAATGGCTGAAGGATGGCGAGGAACGCTACCGAAGAGCACGAGAGCGTGGCTTTCGTGTTAGTAGCTTCTTTGCTACCCCCGCAGATCAACGCCGGGGTGTGGAGATAGGAAGAGGAGCACTGAGCGGTAGAAGTACCGCTTTTCGTAGTTGGGTAGCACCCTCTAGAGCGTCTTGTCCGGAGAGCTGTGGGACGAGTAATGTAGAGAGAGAAGGTGGAACTTAATGTACAACTTCTAGTTTTGGAATGGAATAAAAAGTTTAGTTTTTTTTTTTGTTTTTCATCTCTTTCTTGCTATCTGGAATCCCTGCACACATCACTAAAACAAACAAGTCAGAATTTCTGCTCTGACTTGGCCCCTTGCTCAATAAGCAGGTTTGTTTTGACTGTCCTTCATAATGGGTCAAGGGGCCAAGCCTTTATTAATAAAGGCAAGATAAAGATATGATGATGAATGCGGCACACAAACACACGGATGCAAGCGAAATTTAAAAGTGGGATGCTGCATGCAAATGCAATCATAGGAAATGTGTTTTTTTTTCTGTTATTTTTATTTTTCTTGCATTTTTTTGTTGTTTTATTTTTATATCATTTTTTTGTTTTGCATATATCTACATTTTTCTCTTTTTCCTTTTTTTTGGTGTTTTTATCATTGTCATCATTTTTTTTGTTGCTAATGCCTGGTAAGGACCCATAGGGCACCTAACCTGCATGAGAATAGGGATTTCTTACTAACCTCCCAGATATCCTAAGTGCACATCTAGGTTGATTTGGGCCTTTAGACTCCTCGAATGATAATCCCGCCGGTTAAGACTTATCCTGATAACAATGTCGTCATGCCATGCTTAGGCTCCCAGTTGCTTCCGACCATAGGGATTCACCCAAAAAGTGTTCGAGGTAAATGATTTGCCCGACCCGGGTCTATTTCCTCACAACTCTAGATGGTATGTAATGGAACACCTTGGAACCCAAATGACCAACCGCGCGACGCTGACCCGGAATCAGACGCCGTCGCACCTATAGGTGACGCGCTTGCATTGGTCTAAGCCCGAGGTTAGACTAGAAGACATTAAGGTGGTAGGCAAGGGTCTTGACCGGCCAGAAACATGGAGACTCCTTCGCGGCAACGGCTTTTGCTTTTCAAAATAAACAACCATATGCTTGTATTGAAAGGAGGTTGCAGGCCTTGGCGAGTTTCACCCTTCGGGAACTCTATTGAGCCTTCATCTTTAGGGGAAGACGGAAGAATATTGGGGGCAAACCTCCTGAGAGGACCGACAAAACCGTTAACCCGGCGAGCTAATAGGGGCACACTTAACTTCCCCTTTCGGGCAATTTCAGACTAAATCTCGAGCATTTACATCTCATGACCCCTTTTGTATAATTTGACTTTCAGTCGAAGGGGTTTCATTTAGTGGAATCAGGCACGGTTACGACCAGGCCTTTCTTTTGACTTTGATTTCTTGCTTTTCTTTTCTGATTTTTTGATACATTTTTGCGAGGGACATAATATTTTGATATTATGGAATCCCTCTTGGATGCCTGCGGGGACACTGCCCTCTTCTCGTGCTCTGACCGATGCTCGAGGAATTGGATCCTATTCTTACCCTGGGGGGTTATGTTTGTGTTTCCCATGCTCAGCGTTTTAAGGGCATCGACTGTCTCATTTGGTCGAAGAGGAAGAGAATAAAGATTTAAGCCTTCTGGAGACCTTCTGGGTGAGGCCTCACCATGAGCGATGCTAACGATCCTTATAGAACACATGTGTACATGCATGTTGCCTTCTTTTGAAGGGGGCATAAGTCGAACCAGTCGGAGAGGGATCTCTACGGTTCTGGCAAACCAAGATGTGAGACCTACCAAATCTTAATGGGCCCTATTCTAACATGGAGGTTGAATGCAATGACTTAACTACATGGTGATCTCCAGGCATCAGCATTTTGAATTTTCTATTTTTTTTATCTTTTCTTTTGTTTTATACACATGTTTTTGTTGTTTTCATTATTTTTCATTATTTTTTGTTGTTTTCCTTTTCATTATCATTTTTAGTTTTTTATTTATTATTTTTTTTATAAAAAAAACTATGTACACCTGTCTAAGGGTAGTACTTTTTAAGATACAGTCCATTCCAAGGGTGGGATAACTCAACTCCCTCAGCATTGACTAGCCTGTAGGCGTTACCAGGATGCACAGCCTGAACCACGTATGGTCCCTCCCAATTGGGTTGGAGCTTAGAACGCGGCCCGCCAGGTTTTACAAAAATTCTTTTCACTACCATTTCACCAACTTTGAATTTTCTCTCGACAACCTTCTTTTGATAAAAACGTGCGAGTCTATTTTGGTATACACGAGCATGCTCGGCTGCGGCCATGCGCTTTTCATCTAAGAGTTCCAATTGGGCAAGGAGTGAGTCACGACGTTCGTCGAGGGGAAGTTCCTTATCCAATTGTACCCTAAGAGAAGGGACCAGAATCTCATATGGGACTACCGCCTCCATCCCGTAAGTAAGGGCGAATGGAGTTTGCCCAGTGGGAGTACGGACTGAAGTGCGATAAGCCCATAGAGCTTCAATAAGTTTTTCTGGCCAATCCGAGAATCTGCTAGACTCACAGGTTTTCTTTATGATTTTAATCAATGTTTTATTAGTGGCCTCCGCTTGGCCATTGCCTTGTGGATAATATGGTGATGAATGATGCAATGCAATCTTATACCTTTGGCAGAGGTCCTTAAGGTCCTGAGAAATGAATTGTGGCCCATTGTCGGTGATGATAGTTCTTGGGATGCCAAATCTGGCAATGATGTTCTTCATAATGAACTTGCACACTGTTGATGCCTTGATTTCCGTGTAAGCTTCGGCTTCAGCCCATTTGGTGAAGTACTCCGTTGCAGTGAGGATGAAGGATTTTTGCTTGGTGAGGGAGTTAGGATCACCAAGAGGACCAATGATGTCGAATGCCCACATGGAGAAAGGCCATGGGGAGGACACTGGATGGAGAGAGGAAGATGGGGAATGGATCTTATCGGCGTGAAGTTGACACTTGACACACCTACGGACATAGACAGCACAATCTTCCTCCATGGTGGGCTAGTAAAAGCCTTGTCGAAGGATCTTCTTAGCAAGCATTTGGCTGTTCACATGGCCACCACACACGCCTGAGTGTGCTTCCTCTACACACTTCCAGGACTCATCATCATCAAGACACCTCAGGAGAACACCAGTGAGGCTTTTCTTGTATAGCAATCCTCCAACAAGTGTGTACCTCTGGGCTACTCTTCTTATGGCCCTCTTATCTTCTACTGTTGCCTCTTCAGGGTAAGACTGGTCTTTGCAATATTTAACAATCTCATAGAACCATGGCTTCTCCTCATCAGCCAATTCTTCTTCCAATTCGACCAACATAATTTCCCTCTTTTCAACAACTTCTCTATCCTGAGCCATCTTTGACATTTCCTCCTGAACCCTTAAATAGGAAGGGTTATGAATAGCAGGGAGGATAAGCTTGTGGATAGAAACGGACAGAGCCCTTCTGCCTAGAGGAAACCTTAATGATGATGCCAACGAAGCAAGGGCGTCGGCGAGAATGTTCTGATTGCGAGGAACATGGACAAAGACTAACTTGTTAAACAGTTTGGCAAAAGCAACAGTGAGCTCTTGATATGGCTTGAGCTTGGGATCGCGTGTGCGATATTTAGTGAGCACCTGGCGAAGAACAAGTTGACTATCACCTATGACTCGCAATTCGGTGACCCAGAAGGAATAGGCAAGATTCAGACCTGCTAGAAGAGCTTCGTATTCAGCCACGTTATTGGTGACTGGAAATGAGAGCTGAAATGCCTCTGGGATAGTGACGCCTTCGGGCGACAAAAGGACAATGCCAATACCTCTCCCCTGGGAATTCAAAGCTCCATCAAAATATAATGTCCACATGGGATCATCAGACTGGGTAATGGACATTAGTTCCTCATCTGGAAACTCTGATTGAACAGGATAAAATTTGGGGAGAGGGTGGTGAGCAAGATGCTCAGCTATAGCATAGCCTTTAATCGCCTTTTGCTGGATAGATGATGTCGAATTGAGATAGAAAGCTTTGCCAACGTGCTAGCCTATCAGTAAGGATACACTTTTCCAAGAGAAATTTGATAGGATTCATGCGAGCAATTAAATGGACTTCATGAGCAAGCAAGTAATGTTTTAATTTCTGCACTACCCACACAAGGGCGGCACATGTCTTCTCCATGGCTGTATACTTTCGCTCACAGGGGTTGAGAAGTTTAGACAAGTAATAGGTTGCTCGTTCCTTGCCTTCCTCATCGATTTGTGCCAGAATAGCTCCCACAGAGTCGTCTAGGACTGAGATATATAGGATTAGAGGTTTATCTGGAATAGGTAAAGTGAGAATAGGTGGGTTGGCCAGATATTCCTTTAATCCATCAAAATCATTCTGACACTTAGAATCCCAACAAAATTTGGTCCCTGCTTTGGTCAACTCGTAGAAGGGCCTGCATCTTTGCGAGAGTTGAGACACAAAGCGGCGGATGAACTGCAACCTCCCGATTAATCCTCGAACTTCTCTCAGATTCTTCGGGGGTGGCATATCCCTAATCGCCTTAGCCTTGTTAGGATCTATCTCAATGCCCCTTTTGCTCACAATGAAGCCAAGTAACTTGCCCGATGATACACCAAACACGCACTTTTTTGGATTCATTTTCAAATTGAACTCACGCGATCTTTGCAACACCTTTGCAAGGACCTCGGGATGTTCTACCCTAGTTTTAGATTTTACCAACAAATCATCCACATACACTTCCAAATATATGTGCATCATGTCATGAAATATTACCATCATAGCCCTTTGGTAAGTGGCTCCAGCGTTCTTCAGTCCAAATGGCATGACCACATAACAGTAAGTTCCCCAGGGAGTAGTGAATGAAGTTTTCTCTTGGTCTTCTTCTGCCAGACGGACTTGGTTGTATCCAGAAAATCCATCCATGAATGAAAGGGTTTCATATCCTGCCGTATTATCAATCAACACGTCAATATGAGGCAAAGGAAAATCATCCTTCGGACACGCACGGTTAAGATCCCGGAAGTCAATACAAATTCTCACCTTACCATCCTTCTTCATGACCGGGACAATGTTTGCCACCCACTGAGGATAAAGGACGACTCTTATGAACCTAGCTCTGTGGAGCTTATCGACCTCTTCCTTCATTTTTAAAGCCATTTGTGGGCGAAAACGTCTTAACCGTTGTTTTACCGAGACGGACCCTGGTTTTAAAGTGAGACGATGTTCCACCAAGGTAGAATCCAAACCTAGCATATCCTCGTAACTCCATGCGAACGTGTCCTTATATTCCTTAAGAACCTTAATCAATGCCTCTTCGTCAGATGAGGGTAAATTATCACTTATGAGGACAATCCTAGGGTCATCCTCAGTTCTCAAGTTTATCTCTTTGGTGGACTCTTCTACAGCGGCTGACGGCTCGTCAAATCTGCTCATTCCACTAGCATAGGCGTCAGCCGCATCCTCATATTCTTCATCCTCTTCTTCAATGGGATATTCCTCGTCAGTGAGTTCATAGACCCCATATCCTTCATCAATCGTGCAATCATTCTCACACTTTCTTAAGGCAGTTGGATGGGATTTTCTAGCAATTGAGGGATAGCTAGAAGGGTTTGACACCTGGTAGCTAGATCCAAAAGGAATCGACGGGGAATCTGCCTACCCTTGGATTTCTTCTTAGGCACTACCCTTGACTTATGATTGCTAGCTAGACTGACATTTACAGAAGAAGAAGAAACTGAAGAGGATGGTGAAGAATGTACAGGGAAGAACCCCTCACACGAGAGGAAAAGAAGGTCGCTCAGGGGACCTTGAATGAGTGACCCGTAAGTCGGGACACACTCGTGAAAGATGTAGGAGGTTTCCTCAAAGACAATGCACTGTTAAGGAGTTGGGGAATTGGCATTTTTTTTTATTTTCATATTTGATAACAAAACAGTGAAAAGAAATTGGAGGAGGTGAAAAGGGGATTACAGCTAAAGAGTTGTGTGGCTCATAAAGCAGATCGTGATGAAAGAGCTGGCGTGAGTTGAGAAACTCATGCTAGTGAATAAGTAAAGAAGGGGACCTGGGGAGATCATCAGACAACCGTCTGGCTCAGGAGGGAGACAGCAACAAAGGCTATGATAAGTGAATGGAGAAGATGACGACTAATGAGCCGTTAGTGGCAATGTTGATGACGGATGATGATCCGTTGATGACAACACCCTCCTGACGAGGAGGGTTTGACATTCTGGCAATAGTGGTGATATCCCCTGGCATTTTGGAGATCGAAGGTGGCCCTTCTAGATGTGGAGGTGAGAACATTCTTTCCAGTGTAATAGATATATCTGGTATGTCAAACCATTTATACCATTCACAATCCAAGTGGACCATCTTTCCTTTTTTTGGAGTTTTTGAACATCCTTCAGGCAAGAATACATTCTGTAACCCCCCATGTGATTCTGGTGGAAGATCTCCCATCTGAACGACGGGCCCCTTCTTGAAATGTGAGGACAAAGTCCAAGTGAGGGGTTTCCCGTCTGATTCGAACTGCCCCTTAAAACCTAAGCCTGCTCTACAGACCGACTTTGTCTTCTGCAGTGGTCTCAACCTTCCTTGCAATTGTGCCCCTAAGCCTTTGCCCTCTTGATAGCCAATATTTCTCATAATCTCCCATCCTTTGGAACGGAATGGGAGGCATGAGGTTGGCACAGGAAACGGCTTTTGTTGTGTGAAGGGAGCACGGCAGGGATCACGGACATCTAACAAGGATAGTATGGGCCGATGAGTCGGCCAGACCGAGGGCAAAGAGGTGGTGATAGCATCCGCCGTAGAACAGAGGGGCATGCTCATTACCTTGATAACCCATCCTTTGTATGGAAATTTCAAACACTGATGATTGGTGGATGGCACAGCATTCATGGCTTCAATGTAGGTACGGCCTAGTATAGCCTTGAAAGTGGGATCCATATTAAGGATATGGAATTCCGTGAAGACTGATACAGGGCCTAGTTCTATATTGAGGGTAATCATCCCCATTGGCGGCCTTTTACTATTGTCATAGGCCGTGACTGTGATTGAGGAGGGCATGAGTTGTTATTCATCAACCCCACATGCTTGGAGAGTACTCAGGGAAATCACATTTATAGACGCGCCCGTGTCCACCAGGCATGGATCCACTGACACACCATTGATTTTTACCGCAATACACAACGCATATTTTCGAGCTTCCTTGGGGGCAAGCTCGTGATTATGGAGCATGATGGGCGGTTGTGTATCGGTGGGCGTCAAGACTGCCGAGATTTTCTCCGCAGGGAGATCCTCATTCACCATGACTTTTTGGAGATATTCCCTTAAAGCTTCTTGGTGAGATGTGGATCTTTTGATCAACTCGAGGATGGAGATACGGGCAGGCGTCTTATCCAGATGTTTCAACAAGTCATACTGGGTCCCAGGGATGGACTCTTCTGACTGCTCTTCCTTATCTTTCTCTGGCTGAGACTATTCGGGGGCCTGACTATTCTGGGGAAACACCCGGTGGAACATCTTTCCACTCCGGAGCACCATTGCTTGTGGGTCTTTCTGCACCTCTATAGTATTGGGTGTGGATTTAAACATGGGTTTGAGAGGTAATGGTGAAGGAACAGTTGGTGGTATAGGGGTGATGACGGATGTAAAGGTTTTAATTAGGGGTTTGTTTGGTGGGGGAATGGTAGAGTGGTGGATGATAAGGGGCTTAGATGGTGGAGGTAGATTAGAAGTAGAAGGGACCTCGGATGAGTGGTGGATAATAAGGGACTTAGATGGTGGAGGAGGAGGTTCAATGGAGGTAGAGACGGATGACGCGTCATACGGGTAATGGGCGGTAAAGAAGTTAAAAGGTTGGGGTAGAGATTCAATAGAGGTAGGTGGTGAAGTAGAGGGATAAGAGGTAATGAGAGGGTTTAGAGGTAAAGGAGATGTGATAGATGGTATTGGGTGATGGACTGGTGGTGATTTGACGATAGGGGTACGAATAAGAGGGCATGATGGCTGTGGAAAGGAAGAAGGACCAAATAGGGGTTGTGAGGGGGTTAGGTGATAAGAAGATGATGTTCGACGGAGACGAGGAGGCTGATTAGTAACATGGCTGGTAGCAAGGACAGAGGTGCTTTCCAAATGTCAAGTTTGCTCTCTTCCAACTTCCGGGAAGGAGGAAATGGGATTAGCCTGGTGGTTAGGCTGTTGGTGCTCCAAAAGTGGATTATGGATGATGCCCATATTAGGCTGCTGTTGTGCGGCCTACTGAGGTTGCTACTGTTGCTGTGGTGGTTGGGGTTGCTGAGGCCTAGGCGGAGGTCTCCTGGCCTTCAGGGTGACGATGTATCATCTCATTTCATCTCAATCAATTTCACCCTGATCATTCATGTCATAAATGTAATCTTTGAAGTTAAAACAATTCTCGACCGTATGACCTGGTTGCCTGTGATAGACACAGTACCTAGAGGTATCAGCGTTCGGGGGCCATATAAACTTTTCTTTGGGCAAAGTGAGTGCATTGGCAGCCATAAGGGCGTTGAAAATATCCGGCAAGGCTTCAGGCAATGGTGGGTAATGAGCTCTTTTGGGTCCAATGGGCCTCATCTGTTGTTGTGGTGGGCCGTAGTTTCCCGGAGGTGGAACTTGGTGATATTGAGGTTGGGGTTGTTGTTGTTGTCATTGTTGGGGATAAAAAGCTTGAGACATGTTGTTCTGGGGGAAGTTGTTCTGAGGATGATAGGGAGGTGGGCCCTGTTGAAAGGGTGGTGAACCTTACTGAAAGGGTGGTCATGACATTTGACGAGGCCTGGGGTAGGCTGGCTGGTTGGGACTGCCAAGCACACTCACTTGCTCGTTTATGATGACCCCTTCAGTTGTTCCTCCTTGAACACCGGTGCCTGTTTTCTTAAACACCCTAGGCTTTGGGGGTTCAAACATATGCATGATGGGGGAATCTTTTAATTGGGTCTGGATATACCGGGCCCTCTCATAAAGTTCCTCCATCGTAGTAAGCTTATTCATGGCCAAAATGTGTCTAAACTGCGGGGTTGCATTAGACACGATCATTTTGACTTGCTTGGGTTCTGAAAGGGTATCCTTTACTTTATCGGCCAGGGACCTCCACCTATCAGCATACTGGATAAAATCCTCATCTGACCTCATTTTCTCAGCAACTAGGTCGGTGATAGAAAGGGCTGGACCGACCCTATCCCGGTACTTCTGAATGAATTTGGCCTTAACAACGTCAAAATCCTCAGCCTCACTCGGTTCTAAAGAATAGAACCATTCTAGGGCGGGACCATCCAAGGATCTGCGAAAAAGATAAGCCAGGGATTTTGGATCGTTCTGCCATGAGGAAGATTCATACATGAAATCCTTAATGTGAATAGAAGGGTTACCCGTACCGTTATACCTACGGTATGTAGGCATTTCGGAGGGAGGGAGATGAAATGTGGGAAGAATTGGTAGGGAAATCTCATGGGCGGACTTCCCATCTACCATTTTCTTGAGATTCCGAAACTCCTCGTTCATTTCATTGTATTTATTGAGGAGAGACTGGTTGAACTCCTCGGCAGGTGAAAGTGGGGCCTGCCACTGAGACTGAGAAGGCCTTGCAGGGGCCTGAGAAGGAAACCCTGAGCCAGATGGATATGGTGGCCCACCAGTGGACGGACCCATCTGGGGTACCGTATGAAGGATGGCAGGGATCTGAGACTGTACGGGGAGGAACTGATAAGAGGCGGGCTGTTGGCTCGCCTGTCCTTGAAGTGAAGAAGAAGGGGCAACCTGTACATGTGATGGGGATACAGCAGCCTGGAGCGGCTGTTGGTAGGATGTGGGAGCCAAAGTTGACTCCTGAGGAGGGGGAGATACAGACTTCCCCTTTAAAATGGCCTGAAAGGCCAGAAGTTGCTCAGGGCTGAGCTGTGTAGTAACGAGGGCACCCAACAGGGAGAAGATATCCTGGGATGGAGCTAGTTCCCGTGGAACAGTGAGGACCTCTTGTGAGGTTTCACGGGAGGGGCCTGAGTCCATTGCGTGGACCCGTGGGTCAGCTGACTGACCACGACCTGATTGATTCTCTTCGGAAGAGTCGTGAGCCATTCCTGTAATTTTACCAGAACGTAAATGCATACACTAGCAAACAAGTATCAGATATTAACAGACAAGTGGATGATCTTACGCCATTTATTGTTTTAATCTTTTTTGTGTTTTGATTTAATTAATTTTTTTTCAATTTTCTCTTTTTTTTCTCTTTTTTTTTCTCTTTTTTGATTTTAACAAATATAAAATTCACACTTAGTAGGAGGGACCCTAATTGCACTTTGTTTTACCACCGTGTCAGCTAGGGGCACTCGTCTTACCACGAATAGGTAGCTAACTCCGGGGTTCTTCAGTGGTACAACCAGCCCAGTGAACGAAGAGGGAATCCTTCGATGTCGGGGACTTACGGAGGTCCCAATGGAGGAGATCCTAGTCCGTCGAGAGAAATTCCCGACGAAGAGTCCTTCCTTCACCGAGAGGGGTTAATACTTAAATAAGTAAAAGAAAGAAAAGAAAAGGGGTAAATGTATGAAATGCAGTGCTGAATAAAAGATGTATAACACACAAATACCAGAGATAAACACACAAATAGAACAGAGATAATCACAATGATATAACAAAGATATAAAAGCAATAAACAGATGGAGTAGGATACAACCGTTCCTCTTTCCGAGACACATAGATCACTTGAAAAAAAAGAGAAAGGGGCTCTAAGGGTGCACGTAGTGCACGAGGGGA
This sequence comes from Amorphophallus konjac, assembly GCA_022559845.1. Lineage (NCBI taxonomy): Eukaryota > Viridiplantae > Streptophyta > Magnoliopsida > Alismatales > Araceae > Amorphophallus > Amorphophallus konjac. The sequence goes on along the minus strand of JAHNEJ010001716.1, from coordinate 171,528 downwards.
ATGACGTAGCGCACGTGGGCGCAATAAGGAGGGGGGGGCATGAGGGTGCCAAATAGAGGGGAGCAAGGAGGGGCACACGTGGGTGCCAAATGAAGGAGGGCACACGTGGGTGCCGAATGGAGGAGAAGGGGCACACATGGGTACTAAATGGAGGGGAAATGCACGTGGTGCACGAGACAACGTTAACCTCTCAAGTAACCACAAAGGACCGGGGGAGTGCACGAAGTGCACGAGGGAAGTGGGCGCACTTGGGCGCAGTAGGGAAGGGCACACGTGGGTGCCGAAAGGAGGGACACACGTGGGTGTCAAATGGAGGGGCACACGTGGGTGCCGAATAGTTTGTGGGTAACCAAAAAAAAGAAAAAGCAGGTCCCACCGTGATCGCCAGAAATGTGAACACGTCACGTGGTGGAGAGAGAGAGAGAGAGAGATGTGGTATTTCCCTCTCTCTTTAATAAAGGGTGAAAGAAATGAGGACAAAAATAATGGAAACGCGCGCTGTAGGGGATATGGGAAGAACGGTGGACAAGTACGACCTACAGATGACACTCTGGTTGAGATAGAGAGAATTTAGACTGACCGAACTCCGGTACGTGACGGAGATAGGGGTCCGAAGACCCTCTCACGCAAACTGAACCCCTTCCCGATAGGCGTGACCTACCGTTCCGAGAGCAGCTTTTCAGATACCGAATTTGACTATTCGAGTCTTGGGACTCTATGTAATAGAAGTTGACAGACGGAAAGACACGTAGACTCGGAATTTGTAACGGTATATCACTCCTCGGACAGTTACAAGAACAACATGAATAAAAGCACATCACCGCAGGACATTGGTCTTTGCGGGGTTTTAACAATAATATTACAATATGAGCAGTAATTAATATATGTACATATGGAAACCACCGCGAGACATTGGCCTTACGGGATTTTTAATGCAACATAAATAATACATATAAGTATATATATATACCACCATGAGACATTGGCCTCTGCGGGATTTTTTACTATAACATAAATAATAAATATAAGTATATATATATATATATATATATATATATATATATATATAAACCACCATGAGACTTTGGCCTCTGCGGGGTTTTCACTACGATATAGATAATAAATATAAGTATATATATATATATATAAACCACCACGAGACTTTGGCCTCTGCGGGGTTTTTACTATGATATAGATAACAAATATAAATATATATATATAAACCACCACGAGACTTTGGCCTCTGCGGAGTTTTTACTATAACATAGATAATAAATATAAGTATATATATATATATAAACCACCACGAGACTTTGGCCTATGTGGGGTTTTTATTATAATATAGATAATAAATATAAGTATATATATAAACCACCACGAGACATTGGCCTCTGCGGGGTCTTTACTATAATATAAGTATATATGACAGGAAAGGAAAAGGGATCAAATAAAGCGCCGCGAGATGTTGTTCTCCGCGGGATTTTAAAGCGATGATAGGGGAATACTGGAATTAAATAGTTAGGGGTTAGAGAGTAAAGTGCAGAAAATGAAACACTGAAATGGAAATGGTCGCGGGAGGTGACCCACCGCACCAGTTAGGAATTAGATATACAGAAATTAAACGACAGAAACCGCCGCGAGGAATAATCCTCCGCGCGGGTGAGGCTAAAGACACAAGAAGGTGACCGCTGCGGGAAGTAACTCTCCGCGGGTGTTATTAAAAATGAAGATGATCAAAATGAAGCGCGTGTTAGGAATTTTGTGATCGCCAGGGACCGAGGGTCCCGAGTGGATTGATCGCTTTTACCTTTGACGCGGGAATTGCGTGGGTTCCTTCTTCCTCTTCGTTCGACCGGCCGAAGAAGAGGGCTTTTGAGTGGTTACCCTGCAAAATGAACAAATAAAGAAATAAAATTAAGTCAAAAAATGATATAATATGATAATAATTCGTGGGATAAAACACTAATGACTGGAGAATAGAGTAAAAATATAATAAAATGATAAAAGTAACAAACTGTTAGGGTGCTTGGCCCGGATACAGAGGGGGGGTGAATGAATCCTTCTACGAATAATGGCCAAATTAAAATTAGGATGCTAGATAAAGACACAGAATAGAACTAATTCGATTCAACTCAAATACAAACACATGGAGCGCGCCTATTCAAGCATCTAGCGGAAACAAATCAGACAATCAAGCCACTGCTCAAAAGATTTTTTAGGTGGTTCGGTCCTTCAGACCTACATCCACCCCTCACTCCCAACCGGAGTGAGGCTTCACTAGCAAACGCTAGAACCAAGCAGACTCAGTCTGCAAACAGTTGCTGCCACACAGCTTCACCAGGGGAACAGCCTCCCCTCTTCCTCCCAACCGGAGGGACACCCAAGTGACTCCCAGCCACTTGGAAACTAGAGGTCGAAGACCTCTCTTCCTCCAGACCAGGAGGGACCACTGGACTTGCAACCACAAGCCCAGAACCGGAGGACTAGCCTCCCTTCCTCTAACCAGAGGGCAACCCACAAGTGACAACCTGTCACTTGCAACCCGGAGATCAGATCTCCCTTCTCCTGAACCAACAGGAGGAACCCGATCCCCAACAGGGCTATCGGAAGAACAAGATAACCAGATGAAAATGGAAGAAAACAAAAACACGAAATGAAAATAACTTCAGCAAACAGAACGCTGAAAAATGAAATGCACAATGTGGCTCCCAACGGAGCTGACTGGCCTGGATCTGATCCACGGTCCAGTGAAGACAGATCTTCAAGCAGCTTCTTCCTTCTTCTCACGAGCTCTCTCTCTCTCACACTTTTTCTTCTTCTGTTCTTCTGCTCTTTTTCCTCTTTTAATCTCTGCTCCTCTATTCTTTTTGGCTTCAATGCTCACTCTTGCTCGACCAGCCTTTGTTCTTTTTATATCAGCAGCCAGCAGGAGGATGGGGTACAGAGTGCGTGTGCTTCACACGCTTGATCCAGAACCTTCCTGCCACGTGCCCCTTTCGTATTTGTTCCTTCAGTATCGGATCATGTGCACCCAGACACCGATGAATGTTCTTCCTCGGACCTGCAAAGAGATAAGAATCATTAACCTTGAGTGCCACAAGAACTAGAACTGCATGAGGTAAGTGGACACGACAAGAGGTGCACTAAACAGAGAACGACACGAGATACAGTGGTGACACAATGAACACTACTAAGAGAACGACACGAGGTAGAAAGAAAACAACACGAAGTAGAAGGAGAACATCACAAAGTAGAAAAAGGACGACACGAAGTAGACAAGATTACTACAGTACGAGATAGGGAGAGCATGACACAAGGTCAGATGAAAAAACAGCACGAAGTAAAACGAGAACGACACGAAGTGTCACTGTAACAACAAACACTACGAAGTTACGAATACAAAAGCAACACGAAATCACGAATACAAAAACAACACGAAGACACGAAGACAAAAACAACATGGAGACACGAAAACAAAAACAACATGAAGACACGAAGACAAAAACAACACGGAGACACGAAAACAAAAACAACATGAAGACACGAAGATAAAAACAGAAACCGGCACGAGTTGAAAACAACACGAAGACGAAACAGTAACCGACACGAGTTGAAAACAACACGAAAACGAAACAGTAACCGACACGAGTTGAAAACAACACGAAGATGAAACACAAGAATTGACACGAGGTGAAGTCACAAAGCGACAAAGTCACGAGGTCTAGCAACCATGACACAAAGTCATGAGTTAGACATGTCTTCAACAACACGAGAAGAAATAGTGGAAGCAGAGGAACAACACGAGGAACGAGAGGACGACACGGCGTAATGAAAACACAAACAGTACTAAAACGAAAACGACACGAAGACAATCAGTACAACACGAGGTGTTATACACAAACAAGACGAAGTGCCAACCAACATGAATACAGTCCCTGAAAAATACCTGAAGTGAAATGAAGGTTTATTCTTCATAGAAAAAATATTCTTTGTTCACTTTCACAGAAAAATATTTTTGTTAATTTTTCACAGAGACATATTTTTGAACACCACTAAGACTTATAGTGTTGTCATCATCAAAACATGTAAAGATTCAACAAGACTCAACAATCTCCCCCTTTTTGATGGATGGCAACACTATGAGTCTTGAGTCTTTGCAGAGAAAGAAAAGCACTAAATAGCCATTCTCAATGAAAAACAAACATTAAACATTCTCAACGAGCTAGCAAAAGCCTGATTTCTTCAAGGCTGAAATAGCCATTCTCAATGAATAACAAACATTAAACATTTTCAACGAGCTAGCAAAGGCCTGATTTCTCCCCCTTTGACATCATCAAAAAGAATGAAACAATAAGAATGCAACAATGCAAATGATATGAGTTTTAATTAATAAGTCCAAGAGTGTGAGAGAGAAAGCCTCAAAATGGGCAACAAGATACAGAGCATAGTCTTTTCAAGAAAAGTATCTGGCTTGTCTGCTAGAAGGGCCACGCGGCCTGCCATGAGGTGGTCTCCCCCTTTGAGAAGCAGAAGTATATTCTTGAGGTGGAGTTCTGCTAGAGGAAGCTTGACCAGGTGCTGAACCCAAGGTAGACTGAAATTCCTTTAGGTCATTTGACAGTTCAGCTAGCCAATACACCACTGCGCTTCTGACATGTCCCACTTCAGAAATGATGTCGTCTTGGCGAATATTGACAGTTTCATATCTGTCAGTCAGAATTGTCATTTCTGTTAAAAAGGCGGCCAATTTATCATAGACCTGCTGAATACCTGGACCTAGGGCACTGGATGACTTCTTCAAAACTTCTAAAGATGTTCTGATCTCATAGCAGTGATCTATAATGTTGGTAGACATTTTGAAGGAGGAAATTTGAACATCTTGCAACTCACTCAGTGCTTTAGCTATCTTTGAACACACCTCCTGCAAACCTTGCATCAGGGATCTGTTGGCATCATCTGAAGCCTTTTTGTTGAGAAGGAATCGTTTCCATTCAGTGAGGAGAGATATCTCGAGCTTCAGTAGCCTGGAATGTACCTGATTTATGTTGAGGGTGACATATGTGAGCAGGTCATCTAATTTCTTATCTTGTTTCTGCATCTGCTGAGTCAGGTTTATAAGAAGTTCTTCAATGTTGGGCGCCCGAGCAGATTCAATGTTGGGCGCCTGTGCAGATAGAAGTCTAGGTGGACCTAGAGGTGTACCAAAAAATTCACTGCCAGGTACAGTTCTCTCAGCTGCTTCCTCTTGTACTGGCATTTGACTACTCTCAGCTGGGACCTGATCTTCATCTTCAGCTTGAGTTTCTTTCTGAGGAATTACACCTTCAGGTGCCTCTTCTTCACTTGAAGATTCTGAATCTAGTTTTATGACAGGAACCTTTTCTTGACTGCTATCCCCTCTATCTTCCATGAGTTCCTGATCTGTAGGACTGTCAACAGATGCCTGTTCAAGACTTTCAGATGCAACCAAGTTGGTAGCCTCTTCCAAGCCTCTCTCTACAGTTTCTCTTAAAATTACATTAACAAAAACAGCAAGTTCTTGATCAGTACTGTCTTGCTCTTTAGCTGGCTGTTCCTCAGGCACTATTACCTCTTCAGATGTCTTCCCAAAAGAATCAAATAGACCAGCAATATTTGCATCTAGATCAGTCTGAATGCTTTCGTCAGACAACCTGATTTCCTCAGATGCAACCTCGACTAGCCTCTGAAAGGAAAAAGGTACTTCGGTGGGTGCAGCTGGCAAAATAGACTCTGGTTGTTCAGCTGGTGTTTCCTGTTGAGCAATCTCAGAAACTAATTGCACACCAGTTTGGGCTAAGTCTTGAAATTGTTCCAAATGCTCCCCCTGAGTATGTGATTCCCTGACCTTTTGGGCCTTAACTTGCCCCACCATAGAAGAGCCCTCTAAGCCCAAAAACACTGAAACAAAATTCATATTAAATATGTTTCGGGCTTTAACTTCAGATGCGGCCTCTCCATCCAAGCAAATCTCTGAATGCTTGAAGATGTCTGTCAGATGGGCGGCATAGGGAAGGTGTCTCTTGGATCCAATGCATCCCTTCATGACAGTAAAAATGATCTCTGGCAGACATATCTTTACATTTTGAATCAGACAAAACAGTAGAAATCTCTGTGTGTCTGTAATTCTTCCTCTAGCCCCAGTCTGTGGGGTGATAATGGAAGCAATGACGTTCTGAAGGAGCTTGTGAAGAGGAGGAAATGACGATGTCTGATAAGCTTTTAGCTTCAACTGCCCCTTATCATGAATATTACTGGGTTTACCAGTAATGACTGAGAAAGCTTCATGGAGACTGTATCGAAAGCTTCCCTCTACCTCCCCTTTATCTGGAACACCGAGGGCTTTGTGAAGGGTGTCACATGTAACAGTTATCTCGACCCCTTTAACAGATGATAACAAGGCAGACTTGTCTCGGCTCAAGGACAAATTATTGTAAAATTCCATTACCGGCCTAGGGTAATAGACACGGTGATTTTCTAAGAAATTTCTCCACTCCTGAAACTCAAAGATTTTCAACAGTTCTGGAAACTTCGAGACCATGGTTTCATCTCCGAAATCTATTATTCTAGGAGGAATGATTTTCCCACTTTCTAAGAACACGGTAGACTGAGAAATCCTGGTACCTTGTTCTGAAGATACTTCCGCAGCAGGTTCTGGCTCAAGACATCTCTGTTGCTTAGATGAAGGCTCTTCAACTATTTCTTTTCCCTTCCTCTTCCTTTCACCAGGAGCTGCTGACCTTTGCTGATCCATCTGCCGTAACTTCCAGAGTATCAACTCTCTCTTGCAGGCTGCTATTGGAAGTGAAGCTAGACCCAAGAGAGGAAGAGACCTCTGTGGGGAAAGAAAGTGAGCGGGAAGAGATGGAGATGAGTTTGAAGAAAAACGCTCAAGGTGGAGCGGCACGAGGATGAATAGGAAGCGGCAAGGGGAAATGAGGGTTTGAGGTTGAAGGCGTGTGAAACAAGAAGGGTTTTGTCGGGTTGCTTTTTACTCTTATCAAACTTTTTCTGGAAATACCCAAATTACCCTTAGTCATGATGTAACGCAGCTACTGCCTGTTAAAGTTAGCCCTTCAATATGTGGACGGGTTATATTCTTCCAAATTCCAAGGTCAGTTAACTCAAGATATTAAATCAGCATAATCACAAAATTAGCTGTTAAAGTTGCTTAAACTAGAGAGAGTCACGATTAAATTGCTCCTTATGTTTGTCAAGCAATGAAATAACACATCGATGTCAAGCAGATTTCATTTCTTCATTTAATGGACAAGAGAAGGCATACAGGGTCAACCAATTTGTTGAGCACAAGGTAGAATAGTCCGTTTTTACACAAGGAGACATGTTTATCAGACACCAGAAACCCTGGTTACTCAGGACGGACTACCTTTATGCCAATCAAAGCCAATGAAATTTTCTTTGAGGACTTTTCCCCCCTTTTTTTTTATTTTAACATTTCTACACAGAGATAGCTAATTGTATCATGACAGAAACTCTGGACTTCTCTGATCTAGAGTGTCTATTTCTCCACAAAAGCCATTGCTCTGCCACAAATAATGGCGTATTCCCTGGTAGCACTTCTCATGATTTTAGACAAAAGACAGATATCTTACTTAACACAATTTTTTTATCTCAGAGCTCTCTCCACATAAGTTTCAGTTAAGTCGAGATCCTCAACAAGTTTTACTCATTTAACAGGAAGTTTTATAATATGTTGACCAACACTTGAGAGGATAACTTAGAAGGATCAAGGACCAAATATAACCCCCAAACATTGAAGTTCTTTATTAACAGGTGTAAGTTGTTACACTAGATATTGGGTGGTTTAAGGTATACAGAACACATCTGATAAGAGCAAGAAGACTGAAAACATAATTTCTTCGAGAGAATATCTGAACCAAGAGTGATAGGAGAGAGATAAGAAGGTGGCTGACCGAATAGAGAGAGATGAGATGAGATGAGCAGCACTCCTATCAGCAAGCCAACAAGTGAGAGATCACTCAAGACATTAGGCACTAAGGACACATCCAAATATAGTATTCTTGAAGAAGTTCTGTCTCACATCCAGAGAAGCTCTTGGGCAACAAAACGCAACCTCATGAGATGACAGATCTAAACACCACATAAACTGCATCGGCTGACACAATTCCTCAGAAACCAAATGGCCTGTCAAGCTCCTTTTCAGCCCACTCAAGGACATCTCACACACGACTCTTGGAGGTATTAATTAATTATTGAATGCAGTGTTTGCCATGAAAATTAAACATGTGAGTTTGAGTTATGCACAAACAGGCTCCCCTGATCATCAGAATGACTCATGGTACTAGGCGGAGCATTTGGTCTGAAAGACCACCTCACACATAGTAAGGACCTCCGGACAGATTTCCCTGCCTTTGGTAGCTTACCATTTGATATACCATAGAGGTCATGAATAACAGGGTAAACTCAACAGTCCTATAAGCAATTCAGATTTTCATGAATTATGCAACATACAGTTTTCAACTAGCATTCACATTCAGTTCAGATTTTCAGAATTTTCAGAGTGCATGTTCAGAAAATAATGCAACTTGCAGATGATGAATGAATATGCAAGAACAGATTCAATATGCATGCACTAGATGAAACTAAGAGCAGGATAAGCAAGAATACATCGAACCAGATATGCAATAGGTTTCAAAATGGGACATGCAGAGAGATTACCTGAACAGTGTGAGAATGGGGTTTTCATTCTTGAGTGCCTTGGATCATTACCCCTTTTATTCCAGTCCCAAGGCACACCTGCAAAACAAGGTTTATTTTGCACAAACAGGTACCCAAGAAGTCTTGGGTCTGACATGACATTATTATTTTTAGCAGGTTTTCTCAGCACATTTCCAGGAGTAGTTTTCAGATCTGATTTATGCACATTCTTATTAGCATGAATTCTATGTGCATACACATGAGATTTTCTGTTAACAGGGTAAAATTTCTGTTTACCAAAACTGGTTTGGTTTTGATATCCTGCCAGCCAACAGGTTGCAGCCCTGTGACCTGGCTTCCCACAATGATGACATGAAGGTTTTGCAAATTGTCTTACAGGGAATTTAGCATGTTTGAGATTCACATTTCTACCCTGAATATGCCAACAGTCCTTGACTGTATGGCCATGCTTTCTACAGTGAGAGCAAATGAGAGAATTTCTTCTAAAGGAACCTGACCAGCATTCAGAGGCCCTGTGACCCATTTTGTTGCAGTTGAAACAAATGATATGCTGGCTCATTGAACCAGATTTGTTTTTATTAAAAACATGTTGGTTTGTAGGGAATTTAGCATGATATGAATAAAGGTTTTCTTACCACTAGCAAACCAGCAATGAGCAATAGAGTGTCCTAATTTGCCACAATTAGAGCATGTGACATTTCTTTTCTGAGGTGATGGATTTTTATCATAAGATCTCCTAGCATTCTTATCATCCTTCTCCATCAACTTACACTCATGCATCAGATGTCCAACTTTATGACAGTAGTGACAGATATTCTTCCTTTTAGATGCATGTGAGTGTGTGTGAGGACTGTGATCAGCAAATGCTGATGGACCCTTTTTATTTATTTTCTGATTTTCAGTCCTTTTCTGATTTTTATCTTGTTTTCCTGTTTTCTTAGCCTTGTACTGAATTGGAGATGAAGTGGAAGGCTTTTCCTGTTCAGAAGATTTAATGAAAACAGTTTTTAGCTTGGATCATCAACCTTTTTCAACTTTTCAGTTTGGTTCTGATTCTTCTGAACATTTGGTTGTTTATTTTCTGAGGTTGTGGCTATATCAGAAACTTTGACAAAGGATGTCGTCAGCTTGTTTTCAAAAACCTTTTTATTGACATTGTTGTAGCCCAACCCTTCCTTTTGAGTATTGACCTTAATTCCTAACAACCTGTCCAGATTTTCTTGACCACTCACAAACTTTGACAAGGAGTTTTTCAGATCCTGAATTTCATTATCAAGAGATGCAATGTGTATTTCATAACTAGCGATCTCTTGTTCACTACAATTGACAGTTTCATTCAAAACCTTATTAGCTGTTTTGTATTCTTCAATTTCCTTTCTCAGCTCATCTACTTCATCAGTTTCGTTAGTACAGATGACTTTTCCTTTCTCCAATGTGAGAAGTCTTTCAGACATGGCACTGTTTAACAATTTTAATTTTTCAACTTCTTCTTTAAGCTTATCATTTTGAATTAACTCATTTATTAGAAGCTGATCTTCTGAGTCAACCATGTTTTCTCTCCTAGCTTCAAACTCCCTCAATTCCTTTTGTTGTTTTTCAAAATCTTTCTGTAGTTCTATGTTTACAGATTTTATGGCATTAAAATTTTCAATCAGCAAATCATTCTCTCGTTTAAGTTTCTCTAATGGTTCTTCATTTTCTTTAGAGAACTTTCTGAGAGAGTCATTCTCATTTTTCAGCTTGCTTAAGTCAGATTTAACGCGTTCAAATTCTTTCAGCATTAGATTATCAGACATACTAGCATTTTTCAGTTCAGCATAATTTCTACAAGGAAAGCTTGAACTATCTAACCCAGTACCCTTCTTCAATTTTTTATACTGTTTTCTTAACAGTTCATGAGATTCAAATAATTTAGCATAAGCATTCTCCCAATCTTCTAGAGAGAAGTTCTCGAAGAGATTTACCTCATCATCATCTTCTTCAGTTTGATTGCTGCCTTGATCGCTTCTGTTGGCCATCATGCAGCCTGTTTGATTTCCTTTCCCGTTTCTCTTCATCATTTCCAACATATCCCTTGCAGATCTGCAATCAAGGAAACATGAGTGAAAAGCTTTGTCAGTGGCTGCTTTCATCAGATTTATAGCTGTCTGATTCTCCTCATACATTGATTCGTGACTGTCAGTCCATTTGGACCTTTTCTTTGGTAGTTCATGAGGACCATGTGAAATCACTTTCCACAGGTCTGGGTCAACGGATTTAACATAAGCACGTAAAGCACTGTGCCACTGGTTGAAATCAAAACCACTGAAGACAGGTGGACAAGCCATTGAAGCAAATAGCAGATATATTCAATGCAACAGGAATATTGATGCACTAAAGGCAAATAAGCACCTAAGACCGCAAGAACGAATCTGCAGGTCGCTGGACCTTATATGCAGACACCCGCTCTGATACCAACTGTTAGGGTGCTTGGCCCGGATACAGAGGGGGGGTGAATGAATCCTTCTACGAATAATGGCCAAATTAAAATTAGGATGCTAGATAAAGACACAGAATAGAACTAATTCGATTCAACTCAAATACAAACACATGGAGCGCGCCTATTCAAGCATCTAGCGGAAACAAATCAGACAATCAAGCCACTGCTCAAAAGATTTTTTAGGTGGTTCGGTCCTTCAGACCTACATCCACCCCTCACTCCCAACCGGAGTGAGGCTTCACTAGCAAACGCTAGAACCAAGCAGACTCAGTCTGCAAACAGTTGCTGCCACACAGCTTGACCAGGGGAACAGCCTCCCCTCTTCCTCCCAACCGGAGGGACACCCAAGTGACTCCCAGCCACTTGGAAACTAGAGGTCGAAGACCTCTCTTCCTCCAGACCAGGAGGGACCACTGGACTTGCAACCACAAGCCCAGAACCGGAGGACTAGCCTCCCTTCCTCTAACCAGAGGGCAACCCACAAGTGACAACCTGTCACTTGCAACCCGGAGATCAGATCTCCCTTCTCCTGAACCAACAGGAGGAACCCGATCCCCAACAGGGCTATCGGAAGAACAAGATAACCAGATGAAAATGGAAGAAAACAAAAACACGAAATGAAAATAACTTCAGCAAACAGAACGCTGAAAAACGAAATGCACAATGTGGCTCCCAACGGAGCTGACTGGCCTGGATCTGATCCACGGTCCAGTGAAGACAGATCTTCAAGCAGCTTCTTCCTTCTTCTCCACGAGCTCTCTCTCTCTCTTTCTATCTCTCTTTCTTTCTCTCTTCTCTCTTCCTCTTTTAATCTCTGCTCCTCTATTCTTTTTGGCTTTAATGCTCACTCTTGCTCGACCAGCCTTTGTTCTTTTTATATCAGCAGCCAGCAGGAGGATGGGGTACAGAGTGCGTGTGCTTCACACGCTTGATCCAGAACCTTCCTGCCACGTGCCCCTTTCGTATTTGTTCCTTCAGTATCGGATCATGTGCACCCAGACACCGATGAATGTTCTTCCTCGGACCTGCAAAGAGGTAAGAATCATTAACCTTGAGTGCCACAAGAACTAGAACTGCATGAGGTAAGTGGACACGACAAGAGGTGCACTAAACAGAGAACGACACGAGATACAGTGGTGACACAATGAACACTACTAAGAGAACGACACGAGGTAGAAAGAAAACAACACGAAGTAGAAGGAGAACAGCACAAAGTAGAAAAAGGACGACACGAAGTAGACAAGATTACTACAGTACGAGATAGGGAGAGCATGACACAAGGTCAGATGAAAAAACAGCACGAAGTAAAACGAGAACGACACGAAGTGTCACTGTAACAACAAACACTACGAAGTTACGAATACAAAAGCAACACGAAATCACAAATACAAAAACAACACGAAGACACGAAGACAAAAATAACACGGAGACACGAAAACAAAAACAACATGAAGACACGAAGACAAAAACAGAAACCGGCACGAGTTGAAAACAACACGAAGACGAAACAGTAACCGACACGAGTTGAAAATAACACGAAGACGAAATAGTGACCGACACGAGTTGAAAACAATACGAAAACGAAACACAAGAATTGACACGAGGTGAAGTCACAAAGCGACAAAGTCACGAGGTCTAGCAACCATGACACGAAGTCATGAGTTAGACATGTCTTCAACAACACGAGAAGAAATAGTGGAAGCAGAGGAACAACACGAGGAATGAGAGGACGACACGACGTAATGAAAACACAAACAGTACTAAAACGAAAATGCCACGAAGACAATCAGTACAACACGAGGTGTTATACACAAACAAGACGAAGTGCCAACCAACACGAATACAGTCCCTGAAAAATACCTGAAGTGAAATGAAGGTTTATTCTTCATAGAAAAAATATTCTTTCTTCACTTTAACAGAAAAATATTTTTGTTAATTTTTCACAGAGACATATTTTTGAACACCACTAAGACTTATAGTGTTGTCATCATCAAAACATGTAAAGATTCAACAAGACTCAACACAAACAAAGCGCTGATGGCAACGCAAGCATGGGGGGCGAGCGAGCGGTGGGACGAAACGGCTTTCCCACGGGAACGGGAACACACAGGAGTGCTGATTGGGCCGAGGGCCCGCTTTTATTCCTGCACAAATTTAAGAAGGATTAAACATGTATGCATGTAAAAAAAAAAAAAAAAAACACACACACACACACACACACGCACACATATATATATATATATATGTATATATATTTAAAATATACACTCTTATTGATAGATATATGTATAAATATATACAAGTATATGTATATAAGTATGTATATAAGGATAAAGGAAGGTGAACATGCTAATAAAATAAAGTTAATAAGCTACCTACGTGGATGGTGTGTGCATGAAAGTGAAAAGGGTGCATAGCATGAGTGTGTGCAGTGTGAAGGTGAAAGAGTGCATGTGTGTGTACGTGAATAGGAAATTAGGTGCATATTTGTGACTGTGGGTGCGAACAGAGAAAAGGAGAGAGAAGCAGTGTGAGGGAGAAAGAGGGAGAGAGAGGGAAATAAAGTGAGAAAGAAATAATAGAAGAGAGAAAGAGAGATCGTGTGAGGAGGAGAAAGAGAAAGATGAGAGAGAGAGGCAGAGAACGCGGGAAGGGGAGAGAGTGAGAAGCAGGGAGAATAAAAGATAGAGAGGGGAATAAAAAATAATAGGAGAGGGAGATCGAGAGAGAAAGCAGAGAGATAGGTAGGGAGAGAGAACGTGAGAAGATAAGGGAGGGGGGAGATTAAAGAAAGCAGAAAAAAGAATAAAGGATGGGAAATAGAGAGATCAAAAGAGAGAGTTAGAGGGAGATCGAGAGAGGGTGAAAAAGAGGAAGAAAGAGGAGGAGAGAGAGAATTAAAAATGAAAAAAAAAGAGAGAGGAAGAGAGGGATCGAGAGGTCACGGGAGGGGGAGAGAACGGCGGTGGGAGAGAGGGAGAGAGATCCGCGGCAAGTAGACAGAGAGAGAGGGTTAGCGCGAGAGGGGAGAGAGGATGAGAGAGAGAGAGAGAGATGCGACGGGGGGAAGATGAGAGAGAGAGGGGGGGGAGAGAGATGAGACGGGAGAGAGAACGAGAGGGAGAGAAAGAGAGAGAGGGCATCCACGGCGAGCTCGTGTAGGGAAGGGGGACGCGGGGTGGTCGCGGCGGCTCTGCGGCAGGATTGTGGTTCACGGTTGCACCGGCGATGAGGGGCTCGCGGCGGTTAACGCGAGGGCGGGCGACGGCGTGCTGCCGGTTGCGTGACAGACGGTGCAGTGGGGAGCGGCGTCCGGTGAGATGGGAGCTTCACGGTGTGCTCGCGTGGGGCTCACGATGCATGCATGGCGGAGGGTGCTGCGTCGGTGGAGGTGGTGGCGTCGGCGTGGGCGGTCGGTGGAGTGAGGGGCGGCGTACAGCGCGTGATGGCTTCACGAGGGTGGCTGGTGACGACGAGGTTGGTGCAGAAGCCAGGCGGCGAGTTCGGGGACGTGGCGGCGGGCGGTCTGACGGCGGACGGGTGAGGAGCTCGGCAGGCGTGGCCGAAGAGCTCGGACGGCAGCGGCAGTGCGGTGGTCGTTGGTGTCCGGTGAGGTGGGAGCTTCACGGTGGCTGGACAGCGCGTTGGTGAGGGCGACGATGGCAACGGCGGGCTTCCGGAGTGAGGACGATGCGTTGGCGTGGGTGACCGGGAGTGCAGCGTCAAGCGGTGGTGTGGAGGTGAGGGTGCGATCGGCGTACTCGCAGGCGGCATAGGGGAGCTCGCGGGTAGCAGGTGGGAGATATGGAGTTGTGACTGCGGCGTCGCGGCGGAGGTGGCAGTGACTGTGAAGAGTGGTGGCATGCAGAGGGTGTTGAGAGGGGGAGAGAAAATGAGAGTGTGGGGATCGGGTGAGCTTCCGAACGGGAGAGAATGGAGTGGGGAGAGGCTAAAGAGAGAATGAGAGAGTTCAGAGAGTGGCTTCGCAGGAGTGAGGGTGGGGTGAGGATGAGTGTGCATGTGTGTGCCGTGAGGGAGAGGGAAATGAGCAGAGAAGTGAGAGGGAGAGAAAGAGACGGGAGGGGTGAGGGAGAATGTGTGCGGAGGGAAATGAGCAGGGAGGAGGGGGTTACGTGAGAGAGAGGGAAGAAAATAGGGGGAGAGAAAGGGACGTGAGGATAATAAATATATTATTATATTTTATTTTTTTATTTTTTTTGTTTATTTTTATAGTTATCATATCTTTTTACTTTTTAATTAATATATTTATTTTATACATATAGTAATCACTTATATATATATTTACAAAAATATTATTAAAGAAAAGCAATTACATTTTTTTATGTAAACATAATTATACACACATTTTTTGGATTTCATTTTCTCTTTTGTTTATTTATATGTACACATATTTTAATTTTCTCCCTTTCATAAAATAATGCAATTTAACTATAATTACGGAAATCACTCAAATAAAATAACATGTAAGTCACTTCAGGGCATTACGGTACAATATGGGATTTACTCGTCGTAACGTTAGAAATGGCGTGTCTACAGCATCTTCATCTAGGACATCCATCTAGGAATATTCAATCAGTTGTTATGTCTCCACTTTCTATCTCAAATAAGCATGTTCACTCCTTAAGTACTTCATGTCAACTTGGCAAGAGTCATAAATTACTTTTTTGTCGCTCCATCTCTACTTCTACTTCTGTCTTGGATCTTTGCACTGTGACCTTTGGGGACCATCCGCAGTTTTATCCATTAATGGATCTAGATATTATGCCTTAGTTGTAGATGAGATCTCTCGTTTATCCTGGATATTTCCCTTGCGTGCTAAATTCGATTTCTTTGATGTTTTTGTTTCTTTCAAAGCCGTTGCCGAGACATTCTTTGAACGCAAAATAAAAATATTTTGCTCTGATGGTGGAGGTGAATTTGCCAACGCTTGCTTCAAATCCTTTCTTTCACTTCATGGCATTACCCATCAACTGTCCTACCCATATACCCCCGAACAAAACGGCGCCACCGAATGCAAACACTGTCACATTGTAATACCTTGGATCTTTGCTGGATCTTTATTGGGCCTCTCGGATCCTTTTTGGAGAGTTTTAGATTACTTTTATAGCTCCCGAGTTGAGGTCTTATGAACCGTATGAGTTTTCTCCCGTATAATCTATGGAACTCTACGACGAGTTTATATCGTAATTCATCGACTCGTGGACGAAACAGTTGCAGTGTACTCTTCGCGAAGATCGTTCCGGCTATGTTTGCGGATTTTTAGGCTTTGGTTAAGCAATTAATTGAATTAATTAAAGAGTTATTAAAAGATAATAGGCATATTTGCAATTTTGGTTCTTTGAGGGGTTAAACTATAATTTAAAGAATTTTTTTAAAAATAGAAAGATCAGATTTTTTTTAAAACTCACGCACCCTCTCTCTCTCCCCTCACTCACTCTCGATCTCTCTCTCTTCCCCTCTCTCCCTCACACGTTCTCTCTCCTTCTCTCCCTTTCTCTCTCGATTTCGATCCATTCGGCCTCGGATCGCGACGAGAGAGGTACCGTTGGAACGGGCTCGACACGAGGATCGCGGTGGCGCCCTTCTTCCCTCGGTTCGTGGAGCGTGGAGACGAGACGGGTCGAGAGGAGCCGCGACGCCCCATCGTCCGATCTGCACTGATTTGCGAGCTTCGCCGCGATCGAGGTAGGGGGATGGTTTCCTCGCCTCACCAGGAACCTATTGAGGTCGCATGCGTCGCCATCCGTCGTCGTTTTCACCGATTTTCGTGCAAAACTCCATATTATTATATTTTGGCCTAATTTCTTGAAACCTCTCTCCTCTCTCGGTTTTGGTCCAGACGACCGCTGATCGAGACAAGGGAGGTACTGTTGGGAAGGTCGTGTTGCGTAGATCGTGGTGACGCCCTTTTTCCCTTGATCCGCGGAGCGTGGGGGCGCGTGGAGCCGTGAGGACGGCGTGGCTCTCGTCGACCGTACGTTCGGCACCGAATCAGCGTTCCCATCGCGTAAGAGGTAGGGGGATGGAATCTGCTCCTCGCTAGGAACCCGCCGGTACCACATGCGCTGTGGTTCGACGCCAGTCTTCTTGATTTTTGTGCAATCTTCCATGTTAGTGTAATTTAGTGTAATTTAACCCTAAATTCATGAAATTGACTCCATGGCCATCGTTTTTAAGTATTAATGGCATGTGTAGTTGTAAAATATTGTTATGGCAGGATGGTTTGTTAGAAAAACTAGTTTCCCCGCGATTCCCGTCGATTTCTGTCGACCGGGAGGGGTTCGATTTCGAACTCCATAGGTTCGCAACCCAGTCGGTGTGACGCATCACCTTGGATGCCTTACAGTCCCTGACGGCCTATCACGGGTGCGTCACCTAACCTGTAACGGACGGCCCTACGACCGTTACTTGACCATTGACCAGCTATTTGACCGTTGACTGAGATAAGCGGTTAGTTTGACGGCCCAGCCTAGGTCCGTCATAATTGCGTAACGCCCCAGTCCGGGTGCGTTACAGCCTGTGTGCTCTGTGTTTTCTAAAAACGATCGGGTGAGTGTAACGGCCATGAGAGGTGCGTTACAATGGTGTAACGCCCCCCCCCCCCCCCCCCCCCTCTTGGTGCGTTACAGCCTGCATTTCCATGTGTCTTAGAATCGTCCTGGTAAGTGTAACGGACTGCGGGAGGCGCGTCACAATCAGTGTAACGCCCCTACCCTAGTCTGTCACAGTTTGTGACATGGTGTTCTTCAACCGTTACATCCTCTAGCATATCAAATGTTGCATGTTCAATCCCTAATGCATTCCATGTCATATATGCGCCATGTTTAACTTATTTTAGAAAACTATGGCACTATTTTAGATCCCGATAGAGTAGTTTTTTCTTTCCTTGTGATGGAGCCACTAGTAGTAGCCCAGCGACCCGGAGTATATATATATATAAGTATAGATAATAAATATAAGTATATATAAGTATATATAAGTATATATATATATAAGATAATAAATATAAGTATATTTATATATATATATATAAACCACCACGAGACTTTGGCGTCTGCGGGGTTTTTACTACGATATAGATAACAAATATAAATATATATATATAAACCACCACGAGACTTTGGCCTCTGCGGGGTTTTTACTATAACATAGATAATAAATATAAGTATATATATATATATATATAAACCACCACGAGACTTTGGCCTATGCGGGGTTTTTATTATAATATAGATAATAAATATAAGTATATATATAAACCACCACGAGACTTTGGCCTATGCGGGGTTTTTATTATAATATAGATAATAAATATAAGTATATATATAAACCACCACGAGACATTAGCCTCTGCGGGGTCTTTACTATAATATAAGTATATATGACAGGAAAGGAAAAGGGATCAAATAAAGCGCCGCGAGATGTTGTTCTCCGCGGGATTTTAAAGCGATGATAGGGGAATACTGGAATTAAATAGTTAGGGGTTAGAGAGTAAAGTGTAGAAAATGAAACACTGAAATGGAAATGGTCGCGGGAGGTGACCCACCGCACCAGTTAGGAATTAGATATACAGAAAGTAAACGACAGAAACCGCCGCGAGGAATAATCCTCCGCGCGGGTGAGGCTAAAGACACAAGAAGGTGACCGCTGCTGGAAGTAACTCCCCGCGGGTGTTATTAAAAACGAAGATGATCAAAATGAAGCGCGTGTTAGGAATTTTGTGATCGCCAGGGAACGAGGGTCCCGAGTGGATTGATCGCTTTTACCTTTGACGCGGGAATTGCGTGGGTTCCTTCTTCCTCTTCGTTCGACCGGCCGAAGAAGAGGGCTTTTGAGTGGTTATCCTGCAAAATGAACAAACACAGAAATAAAATTATGTCAAAAAAATGATATAATATGATAATAATTCATGGGATAAAACACTAATGACTGGAGAATAGAGTAAAAATATAATAAAATGATAAAAGTAACAAACAAAGCGCTGATGGCAACGCAAGCATGGGGGGCGAGCGAGCGGTGGGACGAAACGGCTTTCCCACGGGAACGGGAACACACGGGAGTGCTGATTGGGCCGAGGGCCCGCTTTTATTCCTGCACAAATTTAAGAAGGATTAAACATGTATGCATGTAAAAAAAAAAAAAAAAACACACACACACACACACATATATATATATATATATATATGTATATATATCTAAAATATACACTCTTATTGATAGATATATGTATAAATATATACAAGTATATGTATATAAGTATGTATATAAGGATAAAGGAAGGTGAACATGCTAATAAAATAAAGTTAATAAGCTACCTACGTGGATGGTGTGTGCATGAAAGTGAAAAGGGTGAATAGCATGAGTGTGTGCAGTGTGAAGGTGAAAGAGTGCATGTGTGTGTACGTGAATAGGAAATTAGGTGCATATGTGTGACTGTGGGTGCGAGCAGAGAAAAGGAGAGAGAAGTAGTGTGAGGGAGAAAGAGGGAGAGAGAGGGAAATAAAGTGAGAAAGAAATAATAGAAGAGAGAAAGAGAGATCGTGTGAGGAGGAGAAAGAGAAAGATGAGAGAGAGAGGCAGAGAACGCGGGAAGGGGAGAGAGTGAGAAGCAGGGAGAATAAAAGATAGAGAGGGGAATAAAAAATAATAGGAGAGGGAGATCGAGAGAGAAAGCAGAGAGATAGGTAGGGAGAGAGAACGTGAGAAGATAAGGGAGGGGGAGATTAAAGAAAGCATAAAAAAGAATAAAGGATGGGAAATAGAGAGATCAAAAGAGAGAGTTAGAGGGAGATCGAGAGAGGGTGAAAAAGAGGAAGAAAGAGGAGGAGAGAGAGAATTAAAAATGAAAAAAAGAGAGAGAGGAAGAGAGGGATCGAGAGGTCACGGGAGGGGGAGAGAACGGCGGTGGGAGAGAGGGAGAGAGATCCGCGGCAAGTAGACAGAGAGAGAGGGTTAGCGCGAGAGGGGAGAGAGGATGAGAGAGAGAGAGAGACGCGACGGGGGGAGGATGAGAGAGAGAGAGAGGGGGGAGAGAGATGAGACGGGAGAGAGAACGAGAGGGAGAGAAAGAGAGAGAGGGCATCCACGGCGAGCTCGTGTAGGGAAGGGGGACGCGGCGGACGGGTGACCGGTGGAGGGTGGTCGCGGCAGCTCTGCGGCAGGATTGTGGTTCACGGTTGCACCGGCGATGAGGGGCTCGCGGCGGTTAACGCGAGGGTGGGCGACGGCGTGCTGCCGGTTGCGTGACAGACGGTGCAGTGGGGAGCGGCATCCGGTGAGATGGGAGCTTCACGGCGTGCTCGCGTGGGGCTCACGATGCATGCATGGCGGAGGGTGCTGCGTCGGTGGAGGTGGTGGCGTCGGCGTGGGCGGTCGGTGGAGTGAGGGGCGGTGTACAGCGCGTGATGGCTTCACGAGGGTGGCTGGTGACGACGAGGTTGGTGCAGAAGCCAGGCGGCGAGTTCGGGGACGTGGCGGCGGGCGGTCTGACGACGGACGGGTGAGGAGCTCGGCAGGCGTGGCCGAAGTGCTCGGACGGCAGCGGCAGTGCGGTGGTCGTTGGTGTCCGGTGAGGTGGGAGCTTCACGGTGGCTGGACAGTGCGTTGGCGAGGGCGACGATGGCAACGGCGGGCTTCCGGAGTGAGGACGATGCGTTGGCGTGGGCGGCCGGGAGTGCAGCGTCAGGCGGTGGTGTGGAGGTGAGGGTGCGATCGGCGTACTCGCGGGCGGCGTAGGGGAGCTCGCGGGTAGCAGGTGGGAGATATGGAGTTGTGACTGCGGCGTCGCGGCGGAGGTGGCAGTGGCTGTGAAGAGTGGTGGCATGCAGAGGGTGTTGAGAGGGGGAGAGAAAATGAGAGTGTGGGGATCGGGTGAGCTTCCGAACGGGAGAGAATGGAGTGGGGAGAGGCTAAAGAGAGAATGAGAGAGTTCAGAGAGTGGCTTCGCGGGAGTGAGGGTGGGGTGAGGATGAGTGTGCATGTGTGTGCCGTGAGGGAGAGGGAAATGAGCAGAGAAGTGAGAGGGAGAGAAAGAGACGGGAGGGGTGAGGGAGAATGTGTGCGGAGGGAAATGAGTAGGGAGGAGGGGGTTACGTGAGAGAGAGGGAAGAAAATAGGGGGAGAGAAAGGGACGTGAGGATAATAAATATATTATTATATTTTATTTGTTTATTTATTTTTTTTGTTTATTTTTATAGTTATCATATCTTTTTACTTTTTAATTAATATATTTATTTTATACATATAGTAATCACTTATATATATATTTACAAAAATATTATTAAAGAAAAGCAATTACATTTTTTTATGTAAACATAATTATACACACATTTTTTGGATTTCATTTTCTCTTTTGTTTATTTATATGTACACATATTTTTATTTTCTCCCTTTCATAAAATAATGTAATTTAACTATAATTACGGAAATCACTCAAATAAAATAACATGTAAACCACTTCAGGGCATTACGGTACAATATGGGATTTACTCGTCGTAACGTTAGAAATGGCGTATCTACAGCATCTTCATCTAGGACATCCATCTAGGAATATTCAATCAGTTGTTATGTCTCCACTTTCTATCTCAAATAAGCATGTTCACTCCTTAAGTACTTCATGTCAACTTGGCAAGAGTCATAAATTACTTTTTTGTCGCTCCATCTCTACTTCTACTTCTGTCTTGGATCTTTGCACTGTGACCTTTGGGGACCATCCGCAGTTTTATCCATTAATGGATCTAGATATTATGCCTTAGTTGTAGATGAGATCTCTCGTTTATCCTGGATATTTCCCTTGCGTGCTAAATTCGATTTCTTTGATGTTTTTGTTTCTTTCAAAGCCGTTGCCGAGACATTCTTTGAACGCAAAATAAAAATATTTTGCTCTGATGGTGGAGGTGAATTTGCCAACGCTTGCTTCAAATCCTTTCTTTCACTTCATGGCATTACCCATCAACTGTCCTACCCATATACCCCCGAACAAAACGGCGCCACCGAATGCAAACACTGTCACATTGTAATACCTTGGATCTTTGCTGGATCTTTATTGGGCCTCTCGGATCCTTTTTGGAGAGTTTTAGATTACTTTTGTAGCTCCCGAGTTGAGGTCTTATGAACCGTATGAGTTTTCTCCCGTATAATCTATGGAACTCTACGACGAGTTTATATCGTAATTCATCGACTCGTGGACGAAACAGTTGCAGTGTACTCTTCGCGAAGATCGTTCCGACTATTTTTCCGGATTTTTAGGCTTTGGTTAAGAAATTAATTGAATTAATTAAAGAGTTATTAAAAGATAATAGGCATATTTGTAATTTTGGTTCTTTGAGGGGTTAAACTACAATTTAAAGAATTTTTTAAAAAATAGAAAGATCAGATTTTTTTTAAAACTCACGCACCCTCTCTCTCTCCCCTCACTCACTCTCGATCTCTCTCTCTTCCCCTCTCTCCCTCACACGTTCTTTCTCCTTCTCTCCCTTTCTCTCTCGATTTCGATCCATTCGGCCTCGGATCGCGACGAGAGAGGTACCGTTGGAACGGGCTCGACACGAGGATCCCGGTGGCGCCCTTCTTCCCTCAGTTCGTGGAGCGTGGAGACGAGACGGGTCGAGAGGAGCCGCGACGCCCCATCGTCCGATCTGCACTGATTTGCGAGCTTCGCCACGATCGAGGTAGGGGGATGGTTTCCTCGCCTCACCAGGAACCTATTGAGGTCGCATGCGTCGCCATCCGTCGTCGTTTTCACCGATTTTCGTGCAAAACTCCATATTATTATATTTTGGCCTCATTTCTTGAAACCTCTCTCCTCTCTCGGTTTTGGTCCAGACGACCGCTGATCGAGGCAAGGGAGGTACTGTTGGGAATGTCGTGTTGCGTAGATCGTGGTGACGCCAATTTCAAAATTTATAACCGCACTCACTCACTCGAATGATTTTTAAAAATACGAGTACAGTGGTGAATACGGGTTGATCCCACGGGGAGAGAAGTTTGATTTTAGTTCAAGTTGGAGATACCCTTATGTTTGGAAAAGTAAATTTTGTGTTTTGAGTGCGATTATCACTAAGTGGAATTGAAATTGTAACTTTAAATGACAAGAGATAAGTAAAGGAAATTTAGCCAATTGAGTGAAGAATGCCGTCGTTTCCACGCCAAGCCTTTGATGAAGATCGCTCCGCCTAGGAAGTCGACGCCGTGAGAGGATTTGAAGAAGAATTATTGCTTTGGGTATGTGTGATGAAACCGTGAAGAAAAGGTTTAGATTGAAATTGAAACAAAACACAAGTGAAAACACAAGTGACAATTATAACAGAAATCTATTGAAATAGAGGTTTGGAAGGTAAAGAATAATTTGAAATCGAGAAGGAATTAGATAAAATGGAAAACATGAAAGTTGTAGAGAATGAAAAGATAAAGAACTTTTATGAAGAACACATAAATAAAAAATAAAAGGAAGATAAGGAAAAACTTGAAAAACTATGACCTATTGGTTCGGATGAACAGTAATTGACAGAAAAACAGCACCTTGAAAACTTAATTCTACAGCTCAAACGAAGAGGATTTTGACAAAGTGCAAGAAGAATAAAACTTATATCTACAAGAGATGAACAACTCTTATGAAGAACTCAGAGTTATTTGAGGACTAGAAAGACTTCAAAATGAAGAAATGGAAGAAGGTATCACCACGTATGAACAGTAAATGCACAGGACAGCACTTAAGAAAATGGGTATTAACTCTATGAATTCGGACGAATTTGAAGAAATGCTAAACAGAGAAGTTAAAGAACACTTGAAAACGAACAACTTTAATGAAGACAAGAATTTAAAATGGGGATCACAACAATAAGTAATTGAACCAAGAATAGACTGAATGCATAAAAAGAACCTTGCATTAATATCAAATCAACTTACAAATGTGACACCAAAAACTTGTAAAACATCAAGATCCAACCCTCCTATGGAGCTCTACTAAGACTTACAATGAAGAACTTCAAGAATACAATGGAAAATCTCTATGCTATCTCTCCTTCTAACTATCCCTAATAACTCACTCATTTCCATTACAAATGAAGGCCCTTTATATAGGGCAACACATAACACCCCCTCTCATGTGAAACAACTCAATTGCACCTAATTTTGCCTAAATTGGTAGGCTGGAATGTGCTGCACACTTTATCATTTTTTTCTGATTTTTTCGGATTTTTTGGTATTTTTTTTGGCCTTCTTTTCCTTCTCTCTCTCTTTCTCTCTCATTTTCTCTCTGCCGGCGCGTTGCGCCGACCGGCCGACCGGGTTAGGCGGCCGGCGCCGTGGGCCCGCTGTGCGCCGAACCCCTCCTGTGGTCGCCGCGTGTCGCACGCGGCGCACGCGCCCGCGCTCCCCCTTCCACCTTCGCCGCGTGGACCTTGTCGCGGCCGCCTCCGCGCGCCACGACCCCCGCCCGCCACGAGCCCCGCTCGCCCCCTTCGCCGACCTCGTCGCCCGTGCCATTCGCGCGGGCGGCGAAGGCGGGAAGGGGGGGGGGGGGGGGGGGCGGTGTTTAAACGTTTTTTTATTTATTTATTTTATTATATATATAATATATATAAATATATATATATATATATATATATCTAGTATATATCATTAGAAAATAATAGAAAATATCAAATAAATTTTATTTTTTTTTCTAATTTTTTTCTTTTCTTTTTGAACAACTTCCTAGGCTTTTGGCCCAATTTAACATATATATTTTTATTCTTTTTTTTCTTTTTCTTGGAGCTTTCCTTGAATCGCGTGCCTACATAAATACATAAAAATCGTTATTCAAATTATTTAATTTTAGAAAATTAACCATTTGAGTCTAAATCAACAATAAGTGTGAGAAGTGTATATTTATCATAATTTAAGCTCATAAAATATGAATAATTATGAATTAAGAAGGAAAAATACACACTTATCAACGCCCTTCTTCCCTTGATCCGCGGAGCGTGGGGGCGCGTGGAGCCGTGAGGACGGCGTGGCTCTCGTCGACCGTTCGGCATCGAATCAGCGTTCCCACCGCGTAAGAGGTAGGGGGATGGAATCTGCTCCTCGCTAGGAACCCGCCGGTCCCACATGCGCTGTGGTTCGACGCCAGTCTTCTTGATTTTTGTGCAATCTTCCATGTTAGTGTACTTTAGTGTAATTTAGCCCTAAATTCATGAAATTGACTCCATGGCCATCGTTTTTAAGTATTAATGGCATGTGTAGTTGTAAAATATTGTTATGGCAGGATGGTTTGTTAGAAAAACTAGTTTCCCCGCGATTCCCGTCGATTTCGGTCGACCGGGAGGGGTTCGGTTTCGAACTCCGTAGGTTCGCAACCCAGTCGGTGTAACACATCACCTTGGATGCCTTACAGTCCCTGACGGCCTATCACGGGTGCGTCACCTAACCTGTAACGGACGGCCCTACGACCGTTACTTGACCATTGACCAGCTATTTGACCGTTGACTGAGATAAGCGGTTAGTTTGACGGCCCAGCCTAGGTCCGTCATAATTGCGTAACGCCCTAGTCCTGGTGCGTTACAGCCTGTGTGCTCTATGTTTTCTAAAAATGATCGGGTGAGTGTAACGGCCATGAGAGGTGCGTTACAATGGTGTAACGCCCCCCCCCTCTTGGTGCGTTACAGCCTGTATTTCCTTGTGTCTTAGAATCGTTCTGGTAAGTGTAACGGGCTGGGGGAGGCGCGTCACAATCAGTGTAACGCCCCTACCGTAGTCTGTCACAGTTTGTGACACGGTGTTCTTCAACCGTTACATCCTCTAGCATATCAAATGTTGCATGTTCAATCCCTAATGCATTCCATGTCATATATGCGCCATGTTTAACTTATTTTATAAAACTATGGCACTATTTTAGATCCCGATAGAGTAGTTTTTTCTTTCCTTGTGATGGAGCCACAAGTAGTAGCCCAGCGACCCGGAGTGTCGGCCCACTTGGGAAAGGTGGAGGGGTAGTTCCCGTTACACGGTTTTTAAGTTAGTTACCGTGGGCCCTCGGCCAATAGTAGGGTCCTACTAAGAGGGAAAACTAGCTGGAGAGTCTGGCTTAGGCACGAGCCAGTGTGTGCACACGTGGTCAGAGGTTTGGACTGACACTGACGAGTGTTACTCTGACTAGTTACTCGATTTGGTTCGTTACGCCTCCCGCTTGTTGTGTCTGTCTGACTTGCGAGTTGTCTGAGATGCAGTATAAGACGTCAGTTGACGCATCTGGTCTCTACCTTCTAGTGAGTCTCTTCTTTTTCCTATCACCGGGTCAGTTGAGCTTCCTTCTATTGGTAGATTTAGCTCCCGACGCTATTATTTATACTTAAATTGGCATGTAGCTAGTTGTTTAAATTGCTTAGATAGGTTTTACAGCTTTACTATAAATGTGTTTTATTTGTGCCAATGGCCTGTTACTCGCTTTAAATGCATGCTCTAATTTTATTATATTTGTATGCCTGCGTGTTTAGCTGTCAGGTAGCGATCCGCGTGACCCCTAATGAGTCTAGCCGTGACTCACCCTTCCTACTTTTAGGTGAGCCACATCCGCCGTCTCCTGGAGCTTCACGTGGTTTTGACGGCAGTCCGTAGAGTGCCAGCAGTAGTCGAGTCGGTCTGCATGTACTTTTGGCCGGGATATGCCCCGTTTAGTTGTACAATTAGACTTTTCTGTTTGTCTTGGACATATATGTGGCTGTGGTAAATCTGGACTATTGTATATATTTTATCACTCTGATAGTTTAATTTGCTTCCACACTTAATTATTAATTATCGTTTAATTAATATTGCACGTTGCAATCCCAATTCATTATACAACCTGTAACGACCCGAGAATCCGATTACCGGGAAGGCCCGATAATCCGAGACTCGAACCGCCGCCCACGAGCCGGGAGGGCTCGGAAGGGCTAAAAGGAGTGTGGAGACACAAAGAAATTAGAAATAAAGCAGGACAACTCAATAACAACAAGCTGAAAGAAAGAACAACTACAGCTACAACAGAGTCCAGTCCAACAGAAAGTACAGTCTAAAGCAGTAAAGCGTACCACATGCCAAGTGAACACTCGGCCCGGCAAGCTGGCAACTGAGAACCTCCGCTCCGCACCCTCGAACCTCGAGGAAGAACCGCAACACCTGAAAAGCAGGGAATGAGTCTCCAAAACAGAGACTCAGCATGGGATCCCGCGGAACCCCAATCGGAAACAACGGCGATAGCAGAAAGGAAGCTACAACTACAGCAGGAACAGCAAACCGGTGGCCGGTCAAAACTCGGCACTACAGCTACTCCTACTGTACCAGAAGGCACACCTCGATCACGCAGTCGAAGCTACCAAACCATGCTAGCACCACCTACCGAAGTAAAAACCCACGGCAACCACGCCGTAGAGGCCTGTCCCTCGGACACAGCCGACCTGGACACGCTGTCCAAGGTGCAACCCCGACCATCCGATCGCGGGTACCGCACAACAAGACCCCACCTCGGTAAAGCCACTAGCACTAATCTCATGACGCGAAAACTAACACACGCGTCACGGCGAACCAACCGAAACTCAATGGTCAACACGACTGAAAACCCGAAGGTCAAAGACACAGAAACTGACAGTCTGTCACTCCGTACTCGACAGGAGTACCACCCACTAGAAGCACAGCCGGTAGCGTCCCCTGACGTCTTACACCGCACCGCAGGTGAACTGCCTGACGTGGTAGGTCCTACCCGAGGCGCGAACACCGTACAAGTAACCACAAACAAGTAACTAGCTGGGGTCACACCCGTTGACGTGGGTCCAACCGCCCCCAACCACGTGTGCACACACAGACCACGCGTCACTAGGTCTGGTCCTCTGACCGGTTTTCCCCCGTAGCCGGACTCTGGCTACCGACGAGGGGCCTACGGTAACCGGTCCACAAACCGTCTCAAAGGTGAATGCCCATACACCACTCCCAGGTGAGACCAGCACCTCGTACTGGTGGGCTACGACTAGTGGAGGGTCACTGAAGGAGTAGACTCTCAAGTCAACGGAAAACAACGTCCGAATCCGACGACGTACGGGGACCACCCCACGTACCGGCCCCGTCGCACGGTGACCACAGTCGGAGAAGAAACGAGACTCACAGTCCTCGGCCACGCACGCACCCTGCGCGAGAGTCGAGAAAACTCAAGTGGCACTAAGCCACTGGACTATGGGCAGTCCTCTAGACGCACTACACCCAACGGTCCTTGAGTCACAAGACTCAGGGTCAAGTCCGTTGTACGCAACAGCACAAGGCTGTCAATCTAGTCCAATCTCTAGGTTTAAAATCACGGTAGCACAAGTACCGAGACAACTCACGAGTCGCCAAGACCACTCCCTCGGGAAGGGAACGCAAGGGACTAAGGCCACCCACACGGGCCACACGGAAAACACAGAAGCACGATTCCCAGGGCAGTACACAAGCCGCCACGACGATTTCCCATCTTGGAGCAAGCGGGAAACCTCCAGCCCCAGGCCGGATAACTGGACTCGCAGTCCAAGGCCAAGCACATGGCCCACATGGGAATCGCCTTCCAAAGGAAACCCACGACATGCGGGGGAGACCCCACCGCACACACCGATACACGGTGACTCGATTGAGCGTAACACGAAAGCCCGGAACACGTGGGGTCACCCGGACCCACCACACCTACGGGCACACTAATCGAGGCAACACGGTCCCTCCCGATACCCCAAAAACACAAACACAAAACCCATGGGGTGTCTGGGATACTCACAAGGCTGGAGGTCGACCATTGGGTCACAACCGGGTCGACCGGAGACCGAAACAACACAATCGGAGTGCTAAAAGGTCACATAGACCCTTAAGCTCACGGCACGCAAAACGAGATAAGTGGGACAATCTCTGGACACCCAAAGACACGGTCACGGAACTCCACGGGGTGTCCGAGACACTCACGAGACCTAAAGTCAACCACTGGGTCGCAACCGGGTCGACCGGAGGTCAAAACAGCGCAAACAGGAACCAGAACATGGTAGTGGTCACCTGGTGACCGCGACCAGATGGTAGCGGTCGACCGGCGACCGCGACCATGCTGTCACGGTAGTCTCGCGACCGCGACCAGCCAGACGCAACCCCGATGGTAGCGGTCGCCCGAGGACCGCGACCAGGCAGTAGCGGTCATCCCATGACCGCGACTAGGTCAAAGCGGTCTATCGCACGACCGCGACGCTCGAAGGCCTTCCGACCCAAACACAAGGGATGAACGCGGTTCTCCCAAGACCGCGACCAGATGGTAGCGGTTTCTGGTGGACCGCGACCATTTCGGAAAATCGGGAACGGCGGGAAAACGCCCAAAAATCCACGCCACGCCCCAATCATCCACGGATGAAGGGGAAAACATAAGGGAAGCTCCCCAACAACCCCTAGCATGCATCTATGGCCTCGGATCGGCCTAAAACGCAACGAATCGCTAGATCGGGCGATCACTCCCCAAATCATGATTTTCCCCAAAACGCCCCAAACGACCCGCTCGGCTCACCACGGCCTACCAAACTCACGGGAATTGAAGCGCACGAGCTGGGGGTCCATCACCCTACCTCCACCGAAGATTTCGTGCACCGTGGACGCCGATCCACGAAGAAAACGCCGTTAAAGCCTCGCCGTTCCACGAACCCACGGCCGAGCTTCACCAAGCCATCGAGCCTCGATCCTCGACCCATCCTTGCCGTCCTCCTCGCCCGCATCGCCCCGCCTCGGTCCGTCGGCCGTCGGAGAGGAGAGAGTGAGAGGAGACAGCGTGAGAAGAGAGAGGGAGAGAAGAGAGAAATGAGAGGAAGAGAGAGGGTGGGGGGGTTTATATAGGAAAATCCGGAAAATCGGAAAAATCCCAAAAAATAGAAAATCACACCCTCGCGATCCTCGGAACGCACCGATCACAACGGTACCACACTCGCCTAGGTGAACGGCTCGGTTCACCCGCAACGAGGTTCCGAAGGGAAAGCCGAAACCCACGCCGGGAATCGGAAAACACACGCGGAAAAAGCCGCGGAACGCCTCCGGGCCTCCGAAACGACTCCGGATCGCGCCGATCCGAACACGAAAGATGTCCGAAACAAAATTTCAGACACAACGGAGTCGGACGCTCTGAGAAACTAGATCCGAGACCCACGAACGTGGATCCAAAAAACCCCGGGGCATTACAGCCCTCCCCCCTTAAAGGAATTTCGTCCTCGAAATTCAGGACCAAGCACGAAGTCACAGGGGAAGAACACAGAACGAACTGACAACGCTGTCAGAGCCCCAGCACAGAAAATCTCGGTTCTCATGAAAACACCAGTCCTGAGGGACACAGCCATACTTACAATCACAAGCAACACCTCGCTCCTCGTGCCGAGCACACTGGCCAACAGAGCAGGCATATACCAAAGGACACAGTCCAGCATCACCTCAGACAACGTGAGAACCAACTTGGCACCGCAGCCACAATCTCGCCCACCGAGGAATCACAACCCTCGACGCGAGCAACAGCTACCGATCCATCCTATGGTCAGCAGACAAAACGCACATCAGCTTCACAACCAGCTGACAGGTCGCACACCCTTCTCAAGGGGACAACCAATACAGAGCCTCCACCAGCTCAAGCAGTCCTCTCAGCAGATCGCAACCAGAACATCGGCTCAACATCAAGAAACACCTCACACATGGCAAGTCGGAAGCCGGACACAACACTATGCCAACTCTTGTCAGAAGATAAACTTCGACAAAGTCCAGATCCCATCCGGAAAGGCACATCACAGAAACGACCACCAAAGGTCTCGCTGGCACACGGCTCTTGCCACGCTCGAGCCCCAACAACCAGCATCTTCTGTCTGTGAAAAGAACATCCACTGGTCGCCAGATACACGTCAACGGGAAACCTCCACCGGCTCAACAGGCATGATCCAACTCACAGCAGGCCATCCGCTGACTCACACACAGACCAATGCCACATCTCGAGCTGCACTCCTCTCGGACTCCGCATCCGAGCTCGAACATCGCACCAACTCGACCCTCTCGGGGAGCACGACGAAACCAAATGACGAATCCTGGTGTCTTCAATCATCACCTCACTAGACTCAGACTCACAGGGGAACCATCCCATGCTGGTCACCAAACCAGGGATAACCATTGCGACACCAACGTCCCAACAAGGACCATCCTCCGATGCCCATCTCACAAAAAGGCCTCCGCCCACAGGCGTCACTCTTCTATCTGATCTCATCAAATCCTTCGATCAATCCAAGTGGACAGCTGCCAATCCCGATTCCGCCCTTACCACAAAGCCACGGGACACCACCTGAACAGTGCTCACGGGTCCCCAAAGCAACAAACATCTCACCGTCGCAATCCGACAAGACCGTAGAACCAACAGACACTGCTGTGGTCGGTCACACGGTTAGGCTCACCAGCCACTCATAGCCGCCAACCGGGACCCATAGCCTGCCAGAGACCACTTCCCCAAAAATGATCTCATCCGAGGACACGACTGGGGACACAAGTCGGGCGCCAAGCCACCGACTCTGACCAACACGTCCTCGACCATCGTCAGGCGACATCCTCAACAACCTCATCCAGGTCCAACACCGACGCCTAACACGGCATCCATCACAGGAACATGGTAC
Source organism: Amorphophallus konjac (assembly GCA_022559845.1). Lineage (NCBI taxonomy): Eukaryota > Viridiplantae > Streptophyta > Magnoliopsida > Alismatales > Araceae > Amorphophallus > Amorphophallus konjac. Next base: position 139,671 of record JAHNEJ010001716.1, on the reverse strand, counting down.
TCATGCGGCGCACTAGCCAGCACATTCCCCAACACTCCATCCTGCCAAGACAAGGAGCACGTCTCGCACGGACTTCATGGCACACAAGGCCAACCAATCCGAACACACAATGCAAGACGACGATCCTTAGCCGAACGCAATCTCTCCAACCAAAGGAGAAACCAGCGCACTTTCGACCAACGGAAGAACTCCACGCTCGACCTGACCTCGAACCTCGCGCACGCTGGAAATAGCACCATCCAGCACCAAGGAAAACCATCGCTTCCATCAGGTCAGCGCCTCCGACACACTCGACGAGTGTCACGTCGGACCACAATCACAGCATCTCTCGATGCATCACCGCTGCAATTCCTCGAACTGCAACACGGCATGCCAAGAGCCGCAACACGAGCCGTGACGACAACCACCGACGCTCATCCTCGGGTCCCGAAACTCACCGCAGAACCTTCACACCTCACACCAAATCCAAGGCGAACACACCCCATCGCATACGAGAGCGTATGAGCAAGACTTACTGGGACACCACAGCCAAATCTTGCCTCGAAATCTGCAAAACAACCGGGACCGACACGTCATTTCTGACGCCACAGAGCACGACAAGATCATCAGGCTCGACGAAACAGCAGCTCACCGAGAAGACATTCCGCTCACCGGAGCACACTTCTCGATCAGAACACCCGCTCTGCCACCTTAAACCATGACCGGAAAACCTCAGGGGCTGGATAAATCTCAAGCTGGAGTGGCCAAAACCGATAGCAGCTCCCTCAGAGCACGCTCACGGCCACTTAACCACGAAAATCCGCTCCAGCCACCTGACCATGTTGCAGGTTCCGCGAACGCAGCACCACGAGCACGCGCCTGCCAGCAACCTCTGCCCAACGCAACACAACCAGGGCCATCACCGATGAGGGAGAAGGCTCTCGACCTTGATCCTTAGACCCCATGTCGGCACGAAAGCCGCGGACAGCAACCACCTTTACAGCGCCGCACAGCGCACCCAAGCTCTCAAGCGAGAAACAAAGCGAAAAAACAAGCACAAAACCCTATGCCAGCTGCCGACTGTACTGGACCTTATGGACTCTGATCACTGCAATATTTCGAATTCCTATGTACGTCCACAACCACCGCTCTGATACCAGCTGTAACGACCCGAGAATCCGATTACCGGGAAGGCCCGATAATCCGAGACTCGAACCGCCGCCCACGAGCCGGGAGGGCTCGGAAGGGCTAAAAGGAGTGTGGAGGCACAAAGAAATTAGAAATAAAGCAGGACAACTCAACAATAACAAGCTGAAAGAAAGAACAACTACAGCTACAACAGAGTCCAGTCCAACAGAAAGTACAGTCTAAAGCAGTAAAGCGTACCACATGCCAAGTGAACACTCGGCCCGGCAAGCTGGCAACTGAGAACCTCCGCTCCGCACCCTCGAACCTAGAGGAAGAACCGCCACACCTGAAAAGCAGGGAATGAGTCTCCAAAACAGAGACTCAGCAGGGATCCCGCGGAACCCCAACCGGAAACAACGGCGGTAGCGGAAAGGAAGCTACAACTACAGCAAGAACAGCAAACCGGTGGCCGGTCAAAACTCGGCACTACAGCTACTCCTACCGTACCAGAAGGCACACCTCGATCACGCAGTCAAAGCTACCGAACCACGCTAGCACCACCTACCGAAGTAAAAACCCACGGCAACAACGCTGTAGAGGCCTGTCCCCCGGACACAGCCGACCTGGACACGCTGTCCAAGGTGCAACCCCGACCATCCGATCGCGGGTACGGCACAACAAGACCCCACCTCGGTAAAGCCACTAGCACTAATCTCATGACGCGAAAACCAACACACGCGTCACGGCGAACCAACCGAAACTCAATGGTCAACACGACCGAAAACCCGAACGTCAAAGACACAGAAACTGACAGTCTGTCACTCCGTACTCGACAGGAGTACCACCCACTAGAAGCACAGCCGGTAGCGTCCCCTGACGTCTTACACCGCACCGTAGGTGAACTGCCTGACGTGGTAGGTCCTACCCGAGGCACGAACACCGTACAAGTAACCACAAACAAGTAACTAGCTGGGGTCACGCCCGTCGACGTGGGTCCAACCGCCCCCAACCACGTGTGCACACACAGACCACGCGTCACTAGGTCTGGTCCTCTGACCGGTTTTTCCCCGTAGCCGGACTCTGGCTACCGACGAGGGGCCTACGGTAACCGGTCCACAAACCGTCTCAAAGGTGAATGCCCGTACACCACTCCTAGGTGAGACCAGCACCTCGTACTGGTGGGCTACGACTAGTGGAGGGTCACTGAAGGAGTAGACTCTCAAGTCAACGGAAAACAACGTCCGAATCCGACGACGTACGGGGACCACCCCACGTACCGGCCCCGTCGCACGGTGACCACAGTCGGAGAAGAAACGGGACTCACAGTCCTCGGCCACGCACGCACCCTGCGCGAGAGTCGAGAAAACTCAAGTGGCACTAAGCCACTGGACTATGGGCAGTCCTCTAGACGCACTACACCCAACGGTCCTTGAGTCACAAGACTCAGGGTCAAGACCGTTATACGCAACAGCACAAGGCCGTCAATCTAGTCCAATCTCTAGGTCTAAAATCACGGTAGCACAAGTACCGAGACAACTCACGAGTCGCCAAGACCACTCCCTCGGGAAGGGAACGCAAGGGACTAAGGCCACCCACACGGGCCACACGGAAAACACAGAAGCACGATTCCCAGGGCAGCACACAAGCCGCCACGATGATTTCCCATCTTGGAGCAAGCGGGAAACCTCCAGCCCCAGGCCGGATAACTGGACTCGCAGTCCAAGGCCAAGCACATGGCCCACATGGGAATCGCCTTCCAAAGGAAACCCACGACATGCGGGGGAGACCCCACCGCACACACCGATACACGGTGACTCGATTGAGCGTAACACGAAAGCCCGGAACACGTGGGGTCACCCGGACCCACCACACCTACGGACACGCTAATCGAGGCAACACGATCCCTCCCGATACCCCAAAAACACAAACACAGAACCCATGGGGTGTCCGGGATACTCACAAGGCTGGAGGTCGACCACTGGGTCACAACCGGGTCGACCGGAGACCGAAACAACACAATCGGAGCGCTAAAAGGTCACATCGACCCTTAAGCTCACGGCACGCAAAACGAGATAAGTGGGACAATCTCTGGACACCCAAAGACACGGTCACGGAACTCCACGGGGTGTCCGAGACACTCACGAGACCTAAAGTCAACCACTTGGTCGCAACCGGGTTGACCGGAGGTCAACACATCGCAAACAGGAACCAGAACATGGTAGTGGTCACCTGGTGACCGCGACCAGATGGTAGCGGTCGACCGGCGACCGCGACCATGCTGTCACGGTCATCTCGCGACCGCGACCAGCCAGACGCAACCCCGATGGTAGCGGTCGCCCGAGGACCGCGACCAGGCAGTAGCGGTCATCCCATGACCGCGACTAGGTCAAAGGGGTCTATCGCACGACCGCGACGCTCGAAGGCCTTCCGACCCAAACACAAGGGTTGAACGCGGTTCTCCCAAGACCGCGACCAGATGGTAGCGGTTTCTGGTGGACAGCGACCATTTCGGAAAACCGGGAACGGCGGGAAAACGCCCAAAAATCCACGCCACGCCCCAATCATCCACGGATGAAGGGGAAAACATAGGGGAAGCTCCCCAACAACCCCTAGCATGCATCTATGGCCTCGGATCGGCCTAAAACGCAACGAATCGCTAGATCGGGCGATCACTCCCCAAATCATGATTTTCCCCAAAACGCCCCAAACGACCCGCTCGGCTCACCACGGCCTACCAAACTCCCGGGAATTGAAGCGCACGAGATGGGGGTCCATCACCCTACCTCCACTGAAGATTTCGTGCACCGTGGACGCCGATCCACGAAGAAAACGCCGTTGAAGCCTCGCCGTTCCACGAACCCACGGTCGAGCTTCACCACGCCCTCGAGCCTCGATCCTCGACCCATCCTCGCCGTCCTCCTCGCCCGCATCACCCCGCCTCGCCCCCGCCTCGGTCCGTCGGCCGCCGGAGAGGAGAGAGTGAGAGGAGAGAGCGTGAGAAGAGAGAGGGAGAGAAGAGAGAAATGAGAGGAAGAGAGAGGGTGGGGGGGTTTATATAGGAAAATCCGGAAAATCAGAAAAATCCCGAAAAATAGAAAATCACACCCTCGCGATCCTCGAAACACACCGATCGTAACGGTACCACACTCGCCTAGGTGAACGGCCCGGTTCACCCGCAACGAGGTTCCGAAGGGAAAGCCGAAACCCACGCCGGAAATCGAAAAACACACGCGGAAAAAGCCGCGGAACGCCTCCGGGCCTCCGAAACGACTCCGGATCGCGCCGATCCGAACACAAAAGATGTCCGAAACGAAATTTCGGACACAATGGAGTCGGCCGCTCCGAGAAACCAGATCCGGGACCCCCGAACAAGGATCCGAAAAACCCCGGGGCATTACATAACCCCTCGACAAACTCTACTAACCCTTCAGGGGCCTCATCAGCCTCTTGGGTGGCGTCCCCAGTTCTTGGTAGTGGTAATCCGATGATATCGGGTTATCGGTACCCGGAGCTCTGGGTCGTTACAGTTGGTATCAGAGCTGTGTTGAGGATTTGTATAAAGAATTGAAATTGCATAGCATCTGTCCAGAGCAAGTCCATTTGAGTCGGCTATTGCTGGCTTAGGATGTTTTCCGTGATTGCTGATGTGATTTCTGTTGGTATATGCTTCCTAGGTTTCGATGGCGCGTCGTAGAAAGGCGGGTGTCTCCGGGGAGGGAAGTGGCACTTCTCTTCCAGTGGTTGTTGTGTTGGTTTATGCGTCTGTGCCTGGTCAAGTTCCAGCGGCTCCCGCTCAAGTTGTGGAAGGTTTATCGGGTGATCAGGTTGGAATGCCGACAGGTGAAGGGCAGGTGAGACCCTAAGGGCGTACTCAGGCCGGTTCTACTTAGCCAGGTGTGCCAGTTGTGCAGTATCACCTTGTCCCTCAGCCGACAGGGTAGTTCCAGCAGGTCTATCTGCCGAGCGTACCCGGAGTTCCTTCCGTTATCCCTACTGTCGATGGCTCTTCTTCCTCTAAATCTAAAGGCAAGAGATTCTGATTCAAGAAGTCTAAGAAGGCTCAGACGTCCAAGAATCAGCGGGGCAGGTAGCCGATTGCGACTAGGGCCTCCTCTTTTGTGCCGGTTAACCGTGGTACACCTCCGTCCATGAACACCGGGAGCAAGTTGAGGGAGCGTGAGAAGCGGCTTACCCAGCAGTCTTCTGCCAGTTCTGTTCCGTCGTCAGTATCTTTTTCTCAGCAGCCTCAGGGACCCTGTAATGCCCGACAATTTATAACATTTTATTTAATAAATAAAAATTTTTGCATGCTTAAAAGGGTTGAAATTATTGGTTTATTATATGTATTTATGTCATGAAAATAAATTAAGAGAATTTTTAAAGGTTAGAAGAAAGTAAAGAGAAAAAAAATAATAAGCAAAATTTTAAAAAAATATTTGAGAGTTAATGTGTTTAGATTAGAAGAAGAAAAGAAATAAAAAAGGTCAAAAATGCAAAAAAAAAATAAGAGGTTGAAAACAAAAATAAATAAATTTTAAAAAAAAAAATTGGTGAGGCCGGCCCCACGCGGCCGCCCGCGTGCGCGTGCGCGCGGGGGCGGGCGCGGCCCTACCACCCCCCTCTTTCGGCAGCAATTGCGGCCGAATATTTAAATTTTTTTTTTGTTTTTTTTGTTAAAGTTCTATTAACCTAATCTATCTTCCTTCTTTAGTCAAAAATAACACATGATATATATAAAAAAAGGAAAAAATATAGATTGGTCAAAGGAAGTTAGGTGGATTAGTAGGTGGAGTTTGAATGTCAAATGTAAATTAAATAATAGTAATATAATTAGTTAAATCTCCACCCTTAATTTAAATGAAGGGTTAAGATGGATTAGGCCAAAACTACTATAAATAGAGGGTAAGGGGCTTCATTTGCATCCTTTAGAAGCTGGGTACGTGAGGTGCTGAGGAGAAGGTCCAGAGCCTATTAGGGAGGTGTTAAAGCATCATTAAGGTAAGTGATTAGTATTTTATTCCCATGGATTAACATGGATTAGCATATTTAGATTGGTTTAAGGTGTGTAATTAGCATCTATATATGTAGTTAAGTCCATAGATCGTTATTTATGATCTGTGATCATATCTTTGTCCCATTAGTATTAGATCATTAATATTAAAGCATGTAATTAAGGATAAATCAAGTGATTAAAGTCTTATAATTAGAAACGATTTAAGATAAACTTAGAAAGTTTCCAGAATCATGAAATATGATGTTCTAAACTTTCTGTAAAAATTTTCATATATGATTTAAATTATTATTACGTTTATGAATATTTTAATATTATTCCTAATGTGTTCAATTATACTAAAATATTAAGGGGATGATATTAAATCACCTAAAATTTTAAGAATGCATCTTATTGTGATTGCCATGTATAGAAAAAAATTTCATAATTTCTTGATCACAAATTTTATTTTAATGAATTTTCATACATAAAAAAATATATAAAACATTATATAGAAATTACATAAATTAGAGTTCATGTTCAAAAAAATCTTATAATTTCACAGAAAGGTTGTTACATTGAGTTTGTTGTATTCTGAAAATATCAGTAGTTATTGATGTCTGTAAATGATATTACATAATTTTTGATACTTTATTAGGAGTATAAAATTATGGGACAAATATAAATACGATATGAAAATTCTTGAAACTTTACCAGAAAGTTAAAATGCATGTTATAACTAAGTGATGAAATTTTCACTTTATTCTGATAACAGAATCTTTAATAATATAATTACCCATGTTTAAATAAATGATTAGAAAATTGAATAAATATTAATACTCTGTGAAAAATTTTAAGAATATTACAGAATTGATATAGAGTACTTTTAAGTTAGTTTTCAGTATATGTTGGTCATTGAAATTGTTATGGATGAATTTTATCTATTTAAAAGCTATTATTGTAAATTATTATAAATTTTAGAAACAGATATAAAATTTTATAAAATAGACTTACTGAATGAAAATGATGAAAATTTTTATGTATGACAATTCTGTTTGAAACAACATTCTGTAAATTTTTAGAAATTATCTGATTATTTTGGATATATTTAGTTGATTTATTACTCATGATATATTTTTATTACTTAGTGTGAAAAATAGTAATACAGTGTGAAAAATAGTAATGTAGTGGAAAAAATAATAAAAAATTTTAAATCGATATTTCTGTTATGGATGATAGTTTGACGAATTATGGTGATTTTTAGAGTGTTGTGAGTAAATTTAGATAATTTTCCATGTATAGGAAAATTTATAAAATTCTGTAAAAATTCAAATTCTTGCATGAAAATTTATGAAAAATTTTCTGTATAATATTACATGTAAATGTGATGTGCAGTAAACATTTGAGGAATTTCAGAACTTGGTAACTAAATTTAGTCAATTTATGACATATGTTGAAATACATATAATACTAGAAAAATTCAAATTACTACATGAAAACTTGTGAAAACTTTTATGTGTAATGTTACATATAAATATGATATGCATAAAAATTTAAGTGATTTTCTGAACATCGTAGCTAAATTTAGTAAATTTTGATACATGTTGATATACAAGTAATTTTGTAAAATTATAAATTCTGTCTGAAAATTTATGGAAATTTTATGTTTGGATTCTTTCTGTAAATATATTGATTCCCTGAAATTTCAAGGCATTCTGATACATGTAAACAGATTTAGTAAATTTTGATATATAGATATGTCATTATATTTGAATAACTTGAAAATTTCAGAAAAAGAAAAATAATTTTCAGAATTGGTATATTAATATTCACAGCAAGATTATTGAGTGGCATGTGTCCATTTCATATAAGTCATATTTATATTTTTACCGTACCGTTAGTAATGCCAAATGGACACTGCCACCATAGGAGGAGACTGGAACCAAACTGTAGAAATGCCCCTATAGGGAGGTTCACATTGTACTTGCCCCGAGGGTAACGGAGAATGAAATCCTAGAGGTGGACAAGTATCACTGGTTAAGGTGGAGAGGACTTCTCCCGGTTCTGCGCAGTAACCAAGACTCATCACTACTTACCTAGGTGATCGAGTACCGACTGACTGTCCTTCTAGTGGTGGTTTGGGCACTGTGTCTGGCTATTTATACCACTGTTATTATTTATTGAACTGAAATTGAACAATTGATACTGCCTACTGAATTTATACTGAATTACTTTTACTGTTCACCGAGTCATTATTTATACGACTATTATTGTTACTGAATCGATATTGGAACTGATTTTACTGTTCACTGCAACTATTGTTATTACTCATTTAACTGATATTGAAATTACTGTTGTTACATTTTTACTGTTACTACATGGTAAATATTCACTGTTAATGAATCTCCAGTATATCAAATGGTGATTTGGAAAAGGGCAGATTATGTCTGTCTGGATCCCTTCACTATGCGTGAGACTACTCCGCCTAGTACTGGAATCATTCTACTGGTAAATGAACTGAGTTACCTTGCATAGTAATATTTAAAAATGTTAAATTATCAGTGATAGAATAGAGTTTTATTGTACATGTTTTATTTGTAAAAGGTTAATAGCATGACTTATGATCACTTTGTAAAATGAAATGCCGTAAATCACTTTTGGTGTGCTCTTACATGTTATGACTGGGGACTATGCTAGTCTCTTACTGGGTCTATTCGTAGACTCACCCCGTTGAACATTTTCAGGAGAAGCGGTAGAGGAAAGCGAGGAGTGATCTCGCAGTGTTCTGACCGCGTCTTGGAGTTACTTCGAGTTTTTACCTTAGGTAGTTGTGTTATGAGTTGTATTGGTTATGTTAAAAAAAAGTGTGTGAAATTTGGATTTGTAATAAAAGACTTGTGAAATTGTTATCTTTATTTTTATCTATGTGGATGTAGTCATTTGACTGTAAGTTGATGAATTGAGTATTTTCATTTCCGCTGCAATGATATCTCAGTGTTTATGTGTAATTCTCAATAGCAATTGTACCGCTTGGGTTGTTCCCACTGTGATGTTCCGACCGGGTTCCGACGCGAGTCTTTACGATTGGACCGGGTCTCCGAGTCGGGGCGTCACAGACCCGCTGTCTGTCAGCCGAGATTATGCTCGAGATGTGGTGGTAGCCATCCAGGCGTGCCATGTTTCTTGCTGGTAATCTGTTTCCGCTGTGATCAGCCGGGTCACGTTGTCCGAGATTGCCCGTTAAGGCCGAGACCGGTGCAGTTCTCGCTGTTTACCCAGCCGCAGCAGTCTCAGTTCCGACCACCACCACAACCTCAGCAAGACTCTTCGACATCTCAGCTTCCCCGTGTCGAGCAGTGACGTCTTATTTTATGGAAGGTGCGATTCTGCTTTTTGATCGGTTAACTTGTGTTTTATTTGTCTCAGTTGCTTGGGTTTTATGTGATCTAGTTATTCCTTAGTTGTTAATTATAGCAATTCTATCTGTGTGATTTTGGTTTTTCTCCTCTCCTATCCTTCTCATTTCTCTCATTCTACTTTCACCCTCGTTTCTCTTTTTCCTCTGTTTCTCTCAACGCGGGGGGCGTGACCGTGCCGAGTTGACCGAGTTAGAGACGCAACAGAATGGGTTAGAACGTGATGGAATGATGGATGAGGTAGACGTTAGTAGGATTCGTGGGTGGATCCTATGCTAGTGTGGTTTAATCATTTTGTCGCATGTGATTTTCTTAGAGGTCTTGTAGCACCCCGTATAAAAAAGTAATGATAAAAAATTTTAAAAATATTTCTCCCAAAAAAAAACTTTAGATAACTCTATAGGAATGTTGAGTAAGAAGTTGGAACACGGAGTCATCATATATAAAGATTATTCACTTAACAAAGTGACTTTCTAATGTAGTTGGTTAAGTGATGTGCCATTTAACCTAGTGACCAGGTTTCAATTCTTGGCATCCACCATTTGTCTTTTGTGCCAAATAATTATACGTTATATGCTCTAGTAAAACTTGCACTTAGTTTGACCTCCTATATAGGCTGGAGGTAGCAAGTTCACCAAGGTAAAAAAAACGTACACCAAGGTAGAAAACTTGTACCAAGGCAAAGTACTTTGAGAAAAACTTGCACCAATGCACCAAGTTGAAACTTGCACCGAGTTACAAAAATCTATATGCTTGACACCGAGGCAAAAACTTGCACCGAGTTACAGAAATCTATAGGCTTTAGCAAAACTTACACCGAGGCAGATGCAATCCATAAGATCAATGCAATCCAAGGTCCCAAGCAACATAAGGTCAGTGCAATCCATAAGCAACATAAGGTCAGTGCAATCCAAGGTCCAAGCAACATAAGGTCAGTGTAATCCAAGGTCCAACATAAGGTCAGTGCAACCTTGACAGAAACTTGCACCAACCTTATTGGACCTATACTTACGCTTGAACAGGTTTTGCACCAACCTTAGGTACATGAATAGTGTCAGTTTTATTTAAAGAAAATTTTGAGAAATAAATTTTATGAAAATAAGAAAAAAATATAAGGATCCTAGCCATGAAATTTCATAAACTGATTCCATCAATTTTTCAAAATAAAAATCTTTGAAGTTAGATACGGAGTTTCGGGTTAAATTTTATTCTGGCATATTTTAATAAAATAAAATTTTGATAAGTATCAGAAAATTCTAGGGATCATAAAAATATGTAATTTACTATTTTTATTAGCATGGTTCATTAGATATAAAATTTCTAAACGTGAAGTTAGATGCGGAGTTTTTGGGTTGAATTTTATTCTAGCATATTTTTAATAAAATAAAATTATGAAAAATATCAAAAAAATCTTGGGATCATAAAAATATGCAATTACTATTTTTTAACATAGTTCATTAGATATAAAATTTCTAAACGTTGTAATCAATGTTAACATATGATGGTGCGCCCCTATAATTTAGCTTACACGACCCCCTACAGGTTGTGACTTTTTCCAGACAAACCTTCGTTGGCATCCCATTATCCTCTGTCCTTTTCAGACATGAACAGCACGTTTGAGCTGGCATCGCACTATGACGCGATTATCTAGGATCTTGTTTCCCCTCCTCCCTACCCAAAACACTATAATATTCCCTATATTGAGGCTCCCTCCATTCTTCCGAAGGCTTGCTGCAGAGAAGGGGGAGCATTCTCTGAAGTTGCAGAGGTTGCAGAGGAGGGAAGAAAGCTGCCCTTTTCTTTTACCTGTACCTAGTGGTCATCTCAGAAAGGTAGGTGTTCTCAGGCTTTTAACCAAATACTAGCTAATCTAAGGTAGCTAATCTAGAAAAAAAATAGTATTAGCTCATCTCCATGCGATGTTCCATGCGATAAACCATGTTTACAGCAATTTCTATCATACTTTCACATAGATCAAGTAAAGGTTAGCTAATCTGTTAGAATATGTTAGCTAATCAATTAGATTACCTAATCTAATCACATGATGTATTAGCTTTTTACGTAATCTATTAGCTTTATCAATCTATTAGCTTTATCATATATTTTTTATGTAATCTATTAGCTAATCTGTTAATAATCTGTTAGCATAACTGGTAATCTGTTAGCCTAATCTAATTACCTGTTAGGCTAAACCTCCATGTTACTTACTTTACCGACCTGTTTTACGCTGAATAACTACACCAGATTTACTACAGATCATGCTTTAGTAAATGACCTGTCATTATGTCATGTTCTGTTAAACGCTTGAACCACCATGTTTAATATATATATATATATATATATATATCATGAAAATTAAAGCATGAAACAAATGACCATGTTCTGTTAAACACTTGAACCACCATGTTAAAATTTTATATCAGGGAAACTAAAGTATGAAACAAATGACCATATTCCATTAAACACTTGAACCACCATGTTAAAAAAATTATATCAGGGAAACTAAAGCATGAAACAAACGACCATGTTAAAATTTTTATCAGAGAAGCTAAAGCTTGACATGGCAGCCCTGAGAGGTGCCACTTAACCCCTGACATGATCGATTCTCTAAACCTGTATAGTTCACAGAAGAGGCATTCCTCTGTGAGGATGTCATTTTTGAATATGTCCGGAAGTCTATAAGGCACCAATCTCACCAGTTTTTCCGTGTATCAAACGTTGTTGGTTTTACTCTTAGTTCGTCCCTACATAACAGTACGCCTTTGGATTCCATTCTATAAAATCCATCTTATAAATCCTACATGTTCAATCCTTGGAAATCTCATATTGGTTATAATGAGAGTGGATGTCGACAAACATGACTAATGACGTGCATATAGGGCCCGGTCTGGTCCTGAGAGGAGCACCCGAAGGTACTTGTACCCATGGGAGTTTATTGACCACGGTGTTTGGCATTGTACCGGAATACTTGCTTGCTAGACTTTAGACATTCCACTCATTCACGTGATATTACTTGATTGATTGACTTGAGGCCCGCAGAAGTGTAAAAGTATTTGCTTGAATGAAATTGAATAAATAGCCAATTCTAGTTATACACACTTGAAATTACGTTGCTTACTATTGTTTGCTTGACATGAGTTCTTACCTTCCTGAAAAATTATTTTTAATTCCAGTTCCTACTTGTTTGATATCTCTTGCTATTGCTGTATTGAAGCTAAAATCTACATACTCTCACTTTTTTTTTCCTATACTGCTCTTGTCGATTTTACAATCCTTGACGTCTACTTGTCTACATGCATAGATTTACCTACATTAATTGAACTTGTAAACCACTTAAAGCATGTTAAATCTTGAGATGTAAACCCTACTGAGCGATTCGCTCATTTAGTTGTTTTCTAATATTTTCAAGTAATTTGGATGTCGACCAACACTCGGAAGGGAATGAGACTGAGTGATGAGTGTAGAGTGAAGTTATCAAAATTGTCATATCATTTGTGTTATTGTATTAGTTCACTTATGTCAGTTGTATCAGTTCATCTATGTCACTTGTATTAGTCCACTTGATTAGAACTGCTCAAGGTTTGAAGCCCAGTCGTTGGACTCTGGGAACGTATGTATTTGTCCTTTGATTAGTTGTGACAATTGTCAGCTCGTACTATTTGTATTAATTTCAAGTTAAATTTTAGTGATTTGCGCACTCTGATATTTACATGATTGGCACGATCTATATAGACGCGTCACGCCTCCGGGTAATCTTTCGCGCTTGGGACGTGACAGGCTTCGTGGTATCAGAGCCTAGGATTTAAATTTCCTAGGAAATAAGAAGTCAGGAAATTAGAAGTCATGATCGAAATCTAGGAAAACTAAGTCTAAAGGATAGATTTGTACCTTACCCGGTGAGATGGGTAGAGACACGGGTTAAGTTCTATTATGACATCTGACCTCTTAATAAAACCTAATATTTATTACACTTAAACTCTTTTGTAGGATCATGGCTGCTGAGCGAGCACAATGGCGCGAGATGCAGCACACCGTTCTAGGCCTTGTGCAGGCTCTACAACAAGTGGCGCAAGGCGGTGCTAACCGTGGAGCCGGTGATCTCCACAGAGGTTTCCGTAACATGAACCCACCTAGGTTCACGGGTTCGTCTGACCCCGAGGATGCTGAAAATTGGCTAAAGGAGATGGAACGAATTTTTCGTGTGATGCAATGCACGGACGAGGAAAAGGTTCTACTAGCTATTTTCCAACTGGAGCGGGACGCTCGATGTTGGTGGGAATCCATAGAAGTAACACTGCCAGAAGGCCATGTCACATGGGTTGAATTCACCGAGCATTTCAACAACAAGTACTTCTCCGACCATATTCAGGAGAAGAAGGCCGCGGAATTTGCCGCACTAAAACAACGTGGCTTGAAAGTGGCCGAGTATGAAGCCCAGTTTTCAAGACTGTCAAGGTATGCACCCCATTTGGTGTGTACAGAGAAGATGAAGGCAAGAAGGCTCCTCAACGGGCTTTGGCCCCACTACATTACGCAACTCACACCGATGGACATTCAAATCTACTCAGAAATGGTTCGACGTGCGCAGTTGCTCGAGGATGCCACCGAGTTATCGGAGAGGATCCGAGGAAATTTCAAGGCAATACTCAACAAGAAGGAACATGTCACAAGCCCAGGAAAATTCAAAGCAACATTCAACAAGAAGCGGCCCTATATGGGAGGAGAGTCTTCCAAAGGGAAAAAATTTCAGAAGAATGATAAGCCTTTCACTGCCCCCACACCCACAAAGGAAATTTGCAATTATTGTGATAAACCCGACCATAAGACCGAGGAATGCTGGAAGAAGCTAGGAGCCTGTCTCCGATGTGGAAGCCGAGAACATCGGATCCCTAACTGTTCGCTGATGAACGAGCAAGCCGTTAAAGAGGAGAAGCTTCCGGTAAAGAAGCAAGGCCGTCTGCAAGCTCTCCAAGAGAGGGAACCAACAGAAGGAGGAATCGTGGAAGGTACACTAACTATTTGCTCTAAGAATGCTAAAGTTTTATTTGATACGGGAGCAACACATTCATTTATTTCCAAGAAATTTGCTGCTATATTCTCTATGGAGCCTGAATTGTTGGACTTAGTCATATCTACACCTATCGGGAACAAGGCTGACCTCACACATCAATACTCAAACTGTGAGGTTATGGTTAAAGGAAACAATTTACATGCCGACCTAATTTGCTTAGATATGGAAGTGTATGATGTCATACTAGGTGCTGATTGGTTATCCACATACCAAGCAACTGTTGATTGCCGTAATGGCAAGGTAACTTTTGTGGGTTACCCGGAATTGGTTTACATGAGCCCTCGGGCTAGATCACCTCTTACATCAGCTCTCCGAGCTAGTAAACTTATAAGCAAGGGATGTATGGCTTTCATTGCCCTTGTAACTGTCACGGACGTTGAGGAGCCTAAGCTTGAAGACATCCACGTAGTTCGAGATTTTGCTGACGTTTTTCCAGAAGAATTACCTGGCTTACCCCCGGAACGGGAGGTGTCATTCACCATCGACCTTGTCCTTGGTGCTGGACCTGTTTCCAAGGCACCCTACCGAATGTCCCCTACTGAGCTGAAGGAGCTGAAGGAACAACTGATGGAGCTATTGAACAAGGGTTTCATCCGGCCGAGTACTTCCCCATGGGGAGCACATGTGCTATTCGTCAAGAAGAAGGACGGATCGATGAGACTCTACATCGACAGTTAAACCACCTTACAATCAAGAACAAGTACCCACTACCGAGGATTGATGAATTGTTCGATCAAATATCTGGAGCTAAATATTTCTTCAAGATCGATCTTCGTTCAGGTTATCACCAACTGAAGATCAAAGAAGAAGATATTCATAAAACTGCATTCCGAAGCAGGTATGGGCATTATGAATTTACTGTTATGCCTTTCGGACTAACAAATGCCCCCGCAGCTTTCATGCAGCTAATGAATAGCATATTCGGGCCTCACTTAGATCAGTTAATTGTAGTCTTTATCGATGATATTCTTATTTATTCAAAGTCTAAAGAACACCATGAAGAACATCTTAAGAAGGCATTATAGATATTGAGGGAAAATAAACTATATGCCAAATTTAGCAAATGCAAGTTCTGGCTCGAGGAAGTGTCCTTCTTGGGCCATATAATTTCAAAGGACGGAATTTCTGTTGACCCATCAAAGGTCGAAGCCATGAAAAATTGGGAACGACCAACCAATGCTACGGAGATTCGTAGTTTCTTGAGACTAGCTGGTTATTTTCGGCGTTTCATCAAGGACTTTTCAAGAGTTGCTGTTCCTCTCACCCGATTGACTTGCAAGGAAACACCTTATGAGTGGAAGGAAGACTGTGAGAAGAGTTTTCAAGCTTTGAAGGATCTCTTGACCACTGCTCTAATCCTATCATTGCCAGTCAAAGGAAAGAAGTACGAGATATATACCGATGCTTCTGGTATTGGCCTCGGGTGTGTATTAATGCAGAATGGGAGAGTCATTGCATATTCTTCCCGGCAACTGAAGAAACATGAAGAGAACTACCCGGTGCATGACTTAGAGCTGGCCGCGGTAGTATTTGCCTTGAAGATTTGGAGACACTATCTCTACAGAGAACAATTCACGGTATACTCCGATCACAAAAGTCTCAAGTATTTATTCTCTCAAAAGGAGCTGAACATGCGACAAATACGTTGGCTCGAATATCTCAAGAATTTTGACTTCACTATACAGTACCATCCCGGTAAGGGTAATTCTGTGGCTGATGCTCTTAGTCGAAAGCTGAGAGTAATATTAGCCAATTGTATGATCCAAGAATGGAAGCTATTAGAAGAATTCTCTCAACTCGATATTAGCACTGATGAATAAGACGGGTGTATTACTCTATCCCATATGAGTTTACATCCGGATTTGCTGTCAGAAATTCAGAAGTTACAAGAGGGAGATCCTACACTAGTGGAGATAAGGGACAAGCTGGGTGAAAGACCGGATTTTAAGCTGGCACCCGATGGGAGATTGCTATTCCATGAACGGACATGTTTACCCGATTGTCCCGAGTTGAGGAAAAAGGTCCTTAAAGAAGCTCATAGATCGAGGTACATGATCCACCCTGGAGCTACTAAGATGTACCAAGACTTGAAAAGGACTTTCTGATGGCCTAATATGAAAAGGGAGGTAGAGGATTTCGTATCTCGCTGCTTAACATGTCAACAAGTGAAGGCAGAACATCAGAAACCTGTCGAAAAGTTACATCCACTAAATATTTCCAAGTGGAAGTGGGAAGACATTGGCATGCATTTTATTATGGGTTTGCCCAAGACTAGAGGTGGACATGATGGAATCGGGATAATTATCGACCGCCTAACTAAATCGGCTCATTTCTTGCCTATCAAAAGTCGATGGTCGATTGATGTCCTTACTGCCCTATATATTAAAGAGATAGTTAGATTGCATGGAGTTCCCGTCTCGATCGTATCTGACCGAGACTCACGCTTCACCTCTCATTTATGGAAGAGTCTACAACAATCTTTGGGGACGAAACTCAACTTCAGCACTGCCTTCCATCCTCAGACAGATGGACAGACAGAAAGGACAAATCAAGTTGTTGAAGACATGTTAAGGGCCTGCATTATAGACTTCGGCGGAAGTTGGCACGACCACTTACCCCTAGCAGAGTTCGCATATAATAATAGCTATCAAGCCAGTATCCAGATGGCACCTTTCGAGGTGCTCTATGGTAGAAGTTGTCGATCTCCAATATGCTGGGACGAAGTTGGTGAAAAATAAATCCTAGGCCCAGAAATGGTAAGAGATTCAACGGAGAAGATATACCTCATTCGGGAAAGGCTAAAGATAGCACAGTCCAGACAGAAGTCATATGCTGACAATAGAAGAAGAGATCTGGAATTCCAAGTTGGAGACCATATTTTTCTCAAGATATCTCCTGGTCGAAGTATTAGAAGATTTGGTGTTAAGGGTAAACTTACACCGAGGTTTATTGGTCCATTCGATGGATTGGAGAGAGTGGGCGAGGTAGCCTACCGCATTACCTTGCCTCCACAATTATCAGAGATGCACAATGTATTCCATATTTCCATGCTGAAGAAGTATGTGCATGATCCTCTCCACGTCATCGATCACACTGACTTGGTGATACAGAAGGACCTTACCTATGAGCAAAGGCCAGTAAAGATCCTCGATCGAGAAATCCGAGTTCTAAGGAACAAGACGATCCCTATGGTTAAAATCTAATGGAATCGATGCTTAGAACAAGATGCTACATGGGAAACCGAGGAGTCCATGAGAAAGAGATTTCCAGAATTATTCTAGTCAGTAAGTAATTCTCACCCTCCTTGTCTCCATATATGCAATTAAATTTTGGGACCAACTTCTTTTAAGTGGGGGAGGATGTAGCACCACGTATAAAAAAGAAATGATAAAAAAAATTAATAATATTTCTCAAAAAAAAAACTTTAGATAACTCTATAGGAATGTTAAGTAAGAAGTTGGAACACGGAGTCATCATAAATAAAGATTATTCACCTAGCAAAGTGACTTTCTAGTGTCGTTGGTTAAGTGATGTCCCATTTAGCCTAGTGACCAGGGTTCAATTCCTAGCATCCACCATTTCTCTGCTATATAGGCTAGCAAAATTTGCACCGAGGCAGAAAGTGCAAAACTTGCAAAGGTATGCACCAAGGCAAAGTGCTTTGATCCACCAAGTTGAAACTTGCACCGAGTTACAGAAATCTATAGGCTTGACACCGAGGCAGAAACTTGCACCGAGTTACAGAAATCTATAGGCTTGAGCAAAACTTGCACCGAGTTACAGAAATCTATAGGTTTGAGCAAAACTTGCACCGAGTTACAGAAATCTATAGGCTTGACACCGAGGCAGAAACTTGCACCGAGTTACAAAAATCTATAGGCTTGAGCAAAACTTACACCGAGTTACAGAATTCTATAGGCTTGAGCAAAACTTGCACCGAGTTATAGAAATCTATAGGCTTGACACCGAGGCAGAAACTTGCACCGAGTTACAGAAATCTATAGGCTTTAGCAAAACTTGCACCGAGGTAGAAAGTGCATTGTACGTCTAAGCATTTCAGGTCTAAGCAACATAAGGTCAGTGCAATCCATAAGCAACATAAGGTCAGTGCAATCCATAAGGTCAGTGCAATCCAAGGTCCAAGTAACATAAGGTCAGTGCAATCCAAGGTCCAATATAAGGTCAGTGCAACCTTGAAAGAAACTTGCACCAACCTTATTAGACCTATACCTATGCTTGAACATGGTTTGCACCAACCTTAGGTACATGAATAGTGTCAATTTTATTTAAAAAATTTTGAGAAATAAATTTTATGAAAAATAAGAGAAAAATATAAGGATCCTAGCCATGAAATTTCATAAACTGATTCCATCAATTTTTCAAAATAAAAATCTTTGAAATTAGATACGGAGTTTCGGGTTGAATTTTATTCTAGCATATTTTAATAAAATAAAATTTTGATAAGTATCAAAAAATTCTAGAGATCATAAAAATATGTAATTTACTATTTTTATTAACATGATTCATTAGATATAAAATTTCTAAACGTGAAATTAGATGCGGAGTTTTCGGGTTGAATTTTATTCTAGCATATTTTTAATAAAATAAAATTATGAAAAATATCAAAAAAATCTAGCGATCATAAAAATATGTAATTACTATTTTTATTAACATAGTTCATTAGATATAAAATTTCTAAACCTTGTAATCAATGTTAACATATGATGGTGCGCCCCTATAATTTAGCTTACACGACCCCCTCCAGGTTGTGACTTTTTCCAGATAAACCTTCGTTGGCATCTCATCATCCTCTGTCCTTTTCAGACATGAACAACACGTTTGAGCTGGCATCGCACTATGACGCGATTATCTAGGATCTTGTTTCCCCTCCTGTCTACCCAAAACACTATAATATTCCCTATATTGAGGCTCCCTCCATTCTTCCGAAGGCTTGCTGCAGAGAAGGGAGAGCATTCTCTGAAGTTGTAGAGGTTGCAGAGGAGGGAGGAAAGCTGCCCTTTTCTTTTGCCTGTACCTAGTGGTCATCTCAGAAAGGTAGGTGTTCTCAGGCTTTTAACCAAATACTAGCTAATCTAAGATAGCTAATCTAGAAAAAAAATAGTATTAGCTCATCTCTATGCGATGTTCCATGCGATAAACCATGTTTACAGTAATTTCTATCATATTTTCACATAGATCAAGTAAAGGTTAGCTAATCTGTTAAAATATGTTAGCTAATCAATTAGATTACCTAATCTAATCACATGATGTATTAACTTTTTACGTAATCTATTAGCTTTATCATATATTTTTTATGTAATCTATTAGCTAATCTATTAAATAATCTGTTAGCATAACTGGTAAATCTGTTAGCCTAATCTAATTACCTGTTAGGCTAAACCTCCATGTTACTTACTTTACCGACCTGTTTTACGCTGAATAACTACACCAGATTTACAACATATCATGCTTTAGTAAATGACCTGTCATTATGTCATGTTCTGTTAAACGCTTGAACCACCATGTATATATATATATATATATATATATATATATCAGGAAAATTAAAGCATGAAACAAATGACCATGTTCTATTAAACACTTGAACCACCATGTTAAAATTTTATATCAGGGAAACTAAAGCATGAAACAAATGACCATGTTCCGTTAAACACTTGAACCACCATGTTAAAAAATTTATATTAGGGAAACTAAATCATGAAACAAACGACCATGTTAAAATTTTTATCAGAGAAGCAAAATGTAATATCTCAGACCTTTCGGATCCTTCTCCGTGGGTCTCAGATCTGGCTTCTCGCAATGTCTGGCTTCATTGTGTCCGAAATTTCGCTTCGGACATCTTTCGTGTTCAGATCGGCGCGATCCGGAGTTGTTTCGGAGGCCCGGAAGCGTTCCGCGATTTTTTTCGCACGTGTTTTCCGATTTCCGATGTGGGTTTCGGTAATTCCTTCGGAACCTTGCTGCGGGTGAACCGGGTCGTTCACCTGGGCACGAGTGGTACCATTGCGATCGGTGCGTTCCGAGGATCGCAGAAACATACTTTTCTATGTTTTGGTATTTTCTAGGATTTCTGGATTTTCTATAAATATCTCACCTTTCTCTCTCTCTCCTCACCCTCTTCTTCTTCTTCTTCTTCCTCCTTCTCTTCTCCCCACCGTGACCACCGCCCCTCCCTCTCTCTTTCTCTCTCGTTCGGCCGCGGCGACGTCCCCTTCCGACTGCAGACGGTGCGGGGCGACGGCGTGACGACGTTGGCGACGGCGAGGCGATCGTGGCGGCGTAAAGCTTGTGGGGAACCGAGAAAGGACGAGGGTTTTCAAAGCGTTCTTGGCCTCGGTAACGATTCGGCGTAGCATTCGCTCCATTGAGCTAGGGTGACGTTCCCTAGCTCCCCGCCGTTCATTTCTGTGATTTATAGGCCGAGGTGAGGTCGAGAGGGGCTTGATTGAGCGGGTTTGGGGTTTTCCATGATTTGGGGAGAGCTCGCCCGATCTATGGATTTAGCCCGCGATTTCACATTTTGGTGGCCTAGTATCATACTAGGGATCCCCAGGGGTCTTCCCCTTTGATTTCCCCCTCTCCGGTAGAGGTATGGGGGCGTGGTTGGTTTTTTCGGACTTTTCCCGCCGTTCCGTCGTCGGGCGCGTATGACGGTCCTTCCAGTGACCATCACACCGTGTGACGTGCCTGGGTGGGTGCGTCACAGCACTTGTTTAGCCAGCTGGGGTCTGCGACTGTGACGGTCCCACGATAGACCGCCACAGGTGTGTGACGCGCCTGGGTTGGGCCGTCAGAAGCATCCCGACCGTTGGCATCCGACCGTTGGTTTGACCGTGGGGGTCAAGACGTGTGACGCACCAGCACTGGCGCGTCACAGCCTTGTGACGGCTCAGCGTTGGTGCGTCATAAGTTGTTTTACCCCCAGGCCATGTAATGCTCCAGGGCTGGACCGTTACATGCGTGTGACGCTCCAGGAATGGACCGTCACATACTGTGACGCACCGAGTGGCACGCGTCACGGCTTGCCCTTGTTTTCTGCTGTGACGCACCTGCATTGGCGGGTCATAGTCTGTAACGCGCCAGGGCAGGTGCGTTACACTCCGTGTTACTCTCCGTTTTATACTGGGAGTGTGACGGTCCCGCCTAGACCGTCAGGCGTCTGTGACGGTCCCGCCTAGACCGTCAGAGCCCTGTGACGCGTCTAGTGTTGACCGTCAGGCACTGGGTTGCCCCGGGTGGTTTGCAACCCCGTTTCCGTTCCGACCGTGGTCGTCGTGCGACGGTGCTGGTATGTGGGGTGGTCCCCGTATGTCGTCGGATGCGGACGTGATTTTTCGTTGACTTGAGAGTCTACTCCTTCAGTGACCCTCCACTAGTCGTAGCCTGCTTACACGTGTGTGGTCCCACCAGGGAGTGGTGGAGAGGCTACCCTGAGGACGGTTTTTAGACTGGTTTCCGTCGGGCCCCTCGTCGTTAGCCAGAGTCCGACTACGGGGGGAAATCGGTCAGAGGGCCAGACCTAGGACGCATGGTCTGTGTGTGCGCACATGGTTGGGGGCGGTTGGACCCACGCTGACGGGCGTGACCCCAGCTAGTCACTTGTTCGTGGTACTTGTTCGGTGTCCGTGCCTTTGGTAGGCGCTACCACATCAGGCAGTTCACCTGCGGCGCAGTGTAAGACGTCAGGGGACGCCACCGGCTGTGCTTCTAGTGGGAGGTACTCCTGTCGAGTCGGGAGTGTCAGGCTGTCAGTCGTCGCGACTTCAACCTTCGGGTTTCGTCATGTTGACCGTTGCGTTTCAGTCTTCCCGCCGTGGTACGCGTGTCGGCTTGCGTGCCGTGAGACCAGTGTTTTGTAGTGGCAGGGTTTCCTTTTCGAGGTACTCGCTTACTGCTAGCATAGCGGTTTCTCCGTTTGCGAGGTAGGGTTCGAGTGATCCCTACTGAGTCTTGTTCCGAGACTCATTCCCTACGTGTTTTCACCGTGTTTCAGGCGAGGCGAGGCTTCAGGGGAGTTCGTCTGAGGCTCAGCACGGTTCAGGTGCCCAGCGTTAGTGCTAGAGGTCAGAGACGGGGTATATCCCGTGTAGCTGTACTTTCTTTTCTTGTCTCTGTACTAGTTGTGGACTACTGTTGTTATTTTATTGTTTTATTGTGGATTATGTAAAATGTTAATTTATTTCCTACTTAATTATATAACTGTTTAATTTCTACAATTACTTGTGATACTTGTGTAGTTTCCATACCATCCTTCTAACCCTTCCGAGTCTTCGGACTCGTGGGTGGCGGTGTGAGTCTCGGGTTATCGGGTTTTCCTGGTAATCGGATTCTCAGGTCGTTACAGCTGGTATCAGAGCGCGGTTGTGGAATTATACGAGAATCATAGGTAATTGTGGTGGTCCACTAGTCCACAACGATGATGTACAGTTGACACTGGCATCGGGCATCGTGTGTTTTTCCTAAGCTTGTTGTTCCGTGTTTGTTGTCTTTTGCTTCAGGTGAGAGTATGGCGCCGAGGCGGAGTACTCGCTCTCAGCAGGGGCAGTCAGATGGAGGTCAGGAGATCCAGTAGGAGGTTTAGCAGGAGCAGGAGGAGCAGAGTAGAGTGCCACCTGTGGCCACCGGGGCAATGGATACTGGGAGGTTTCCGGGGGCCGAGGATTTCTTTCGTGGCATGTACCAGCTTATGTCGCAGTAGTTCGGCGGAGAGGCTGGTGAGGGCTCGTCGACCAGGGGTGGGCCGGACCGAACGGTGAGGGATTTCTTGCAGTTCCATCCCCCTTGCTATGGCGGTCAGCCAGACCCTGATGTGGCTCGTGATTGGCTCGACGAGATGGTGCGGGCGTTCTATTCCGCGCGGTGTACTGCAGAGAACAGGGTGATGTTGGCCTCCAACCAGTTGCAGGGTACGGCTCAAGCGTGGTGGTCTTCCGAGTGGAAGATGTCTTTTCAGTCTTGTCCCCTTGAGCAGATCGCGTGGGGCGACTTCGTCAGCGCCTTCGAGCCTGCCTATTGTCCAGAGTTTATTGCTACGCAGCGGATGCGTGAGTTTTTGGAGCTGGCCCAGGGCGACATGTCCGTGTTGCAATACAGGGCCTGATTTGTTGAGCTGGATCGGTATGCACCTCATATTATGGAGCATGAGAAGGTGAAGACCGCACAGTTCGTACAGGGCTTCAGGTAGGAGTTGAGGCATCACTTGATCGCGAATGCTGCCACCGATTTGAAGACAGCGTCTCGCGTTGTGGCTTCTTTGGAGATGGATATGTAGAGGACTCGAGGACCGATTAGCCAGGGGCAGTCTTTGTCAGGTCGCAGCCAACAGTCGGCTACCCAGCAGCAGGGTTCCTTCCAGCATGCGTCGGGTGGTTCAGTAGCGCCGACACCGGTAGCGTCAGTGACAGGATCGGTGTCTTTTGCCACGAAGGTCAAGAAGTTCTTCGGGAAGAGTTTCCGGAAGAAGAAGTCCAAGGGTCAGGGGCAGGCATCGTCGGGCAGTGTACAGCAGCCGGTTCCGTTTCAGCGTCAGGGATCGGTGGGTGGATCGCGAGGGCCGTGTCCACTATGTAGCGAGTATCACCCAGGCAGGCAGTGCACGGTGCCGATTATCTATTTTCGGTGTGACCAGCCAGGGCATATGGCGCGTGACTGTCCTCAGAGGCAGCAGCAATAGTAGTTTCCTCAGCAGCAGCAGGTTCCCCAGCAGCAGAGGCAGCAGCAGCAATAGGGACAGTATCCGTCGCTACCCAGGCCAGCTAGTGTGGGAGGCAGGCAAAGAGCTCGAGGCCAGATCACACACATGACCAGGGCAGAGACAGTGGCGTCGCAGCTCGTGGAAGGTACCGTTCATATTTTGGGTTGTGCGGCTCGGGTTTTGTTTGATTCTGGCGCGTCTCATTCGTTTATTTCGGAGGATTTCACGCTGGGTATCGAGGAGTCGGTGACCCAGTTGTCCTGCGATTTGGCAGTGGAGTACCTTCGGGTGATTTTATGATCACTCCGTATTGCTTCGATGAGGTTCCGGTATGGGTGGAAGGACGGAGTCTGTCAGTTAGGCTCTATGCGTTGCCGCTTCAGGAGTTTGATGTGATTTTGGGTATGGATTAGCTCAAGGCACATCATGCGTTGGTGGATTATGGCTCGAAGAGAGTTTACTTTCGGCGACTTCGTGGACCCACCTTTTATTTCCAAGGTATCAGGTCTTCCTCTTCCCGTTTCCTTATTTCGGCGATTCGAGCTCGTCGTTTGCTTGATGCGGGTTGTCTGTGTTGTGCCCCTGTGGTTTTGATGATGGTTTTGATGATTGGTTGTTGATGTGAGTTTATCAAATGTTCAGTCATCTTGCTGCTCAGTTTAGATTAACATATTTGATGTTCAGTCTTGTTACATGTTAAACTGATGCATAAAGCATTCATTCATTGCTGTGGTTTTGATGATTGATATTGTATTTTGATGATAGCAATGATATAGTGTTTTCATGACATTGTGCCTTGATGATTGCATCATGACTGTGACTGGTACAACTGATATATTGTTTATGTTGGACTTATGTTATGTGCATAGTCTATACAGTGCTTCGTGGGGTTTATGCCTTAAGTCTATTCACTGCACAGCAAGCTCCAAGTCGATACATTGAGCGTCTCATGCATCATTCGTCTAAGTCTATACATCGGACTGGTTTGCATTGGCTAAGTATATACAACGTCAGCTCATGCCTTGTCTTAGACAAAGTCTATACAATGGCTTTGGGTCTCCAAGTCTATACAGCCTTTTGCTTTGCCAAAGTCTGTACATTGGTCTGCATAGGCTAAGTGTTTACATCGTCTGCTGTGAGGACAGCAAGTCTGTACACTGGCCTTCTTTCATGATAAACTACAAGTCTACACATTCAACACTGGTCTTCCAAGTCTGTACAGCGTGAAGTCTATACTTTGGACTACTCTTCAAAGTCTGTACATCAGACTGTACATCTTCTTCGTGCTGTTTCTGTACTTGAGTTTTCGTGTTGTTTCCCCTCACTAACACGAAAAGATCTCGTGTCGTATGAGCTTACAACACCTCGTGTTGATTTCCATGCGTAACAGGAAAGCTTGTATGAGGTTAGACTTCGTGTCGTTTCCCTTGTCTTCATCTTCGTGTTGTTTTAGTGTCTACGTCGTCGTGTTACCCCGTGTCAATTACTGTTCTAGACTTCGTGTCGTTTCATTTCTTGACATTTTGACTTCGTGTCAAATCACTGTTCTGTCTTCGTGTTGTTCCTACACTCCGTGTCGATTTCATCTTTTGTCTTTGTCTTGTGTTTTCATGACCTCGTATCGTTTTTCCTCTCATAACTTCGTACTGTTGTTTCTGTGACTTCGTGTCATGTTTCGTAACCACACTTCGTGTTGGTTACTGTTGTTTCTGTGACTTCGTGTCATGTTTCCAGACCTTGTGTCGTTTTCGTGTCATGATTTCCACACTTCGTGTCGTTCATGTTTCGTAACCACACTTTGTGTTGGTTACTGTCGTTCTTGTGACTTTGAGTCGTGTCTCCCAGACTTCGTGTCGTTTTCACTCCGTGTCAACTTCGCCTTAAGTGTTGTTTTCGTCTTTGTGTCGTTCTTTGTGTAGTGTGTGTTTTTGTCACCACTATACTTCGTGTCGTTGTTCTTCACTTCGTGTTGTTTTCACCGTCTTCGTGCTAGTCTTTCTCATTAGACCTCGTGTCGTTCTCGCTTTGACCACACTTCGTGTTGCTTTACGAAGACCTTGTGTCTTACTTGTTTGCAACCACTTCGTGTCGGTTTCTGCTGTCAGCCCGTGTTGTCCTCGTGTTATTTTTTCACCTCGCGTCGGTTATTGTTTTCATCTTCTGCGTGTAGTTCTCTTTGTAGTGTTATCTCTGTCACAAGTTGCATCTCGTGTTATCGTTTATGTCTGTATGGTTTTACTTCGTGTTACTTACTATTGTACATCGAGTCTTTACTGACTTCGTGTCGTTTTCTCTATTGTGTCCTCGTGTTGTCTCCGAATCGTTGCTATTTGTTACTTCGTGTTGTTTCTTTTTAACCTCGTTCAGGTTTCTTCTAAAGTGCTGTTCATCTGATAATCTATACAGAGTTGCTCTCTAAATTGATGACTTATCCGATACTCTGTTTTACAGGTGCCTTGATCGTGAAGCTTAAGGCAGCACGTGATCCGAGGCTGGAATGAAGCCTGCTGAGAGACTGCCACGTGGTCCGAATAATTAGGGCTGGAAATGTGGAGGTCACACGTCGTGGCTGATGCTGCTGCTGCTGCTGCTGCTGCTATATATATGAGACCTTCGTCCACAGATGAAGGCGATCGAGTTGGCAAGAAGAAAAGCGTATACAGAGAGCCACGATCCAGATAGAAGAAGAAAAGAGAAAGAAGAAGAGCAGAAGGAGAAGAAGAGAGGTAGAGAGCTCGAGAAGAGTGTGAAGAGAAGAAGAAGCAGAGAGTGAGAGGAGAGCAGAAGAAAGAGAAAGAAAGATAGAGAGTGAGCGAGAGAGCTCGTGGAGAAGAAGGAAGATCTTACCTGAAGATCCGTCTACTGGACCGTGGATCAAATCCAGGCCAGTCAGCTCCGTTGAGAGCCACATTGTGCACTTCATCTTTCAGCTTTCTGTTTTGCTGAAGTCATTTTCGTTTATTGTTTTTCCTTTGTTTTCTGGTTTGCTGTGTTTCCGATACTCTGTAGAGAGGTCGGGGTTCCTCCTGTTAGTTCAGGAGAAGGGAGATTGATACCTCCGGTTGCAAGCAGCAGGTGGGCCGCTTGTGGGTTCCCTCCGGGTTGGAGGAAGGGAGATTTATCTCCGGTTGTGCTTCCCTCTGGGGTTCAGAGGAAGAGAGACTTGGGTCTCTAGGTTTCCCCTCCGGGTTGGAGGAAGGGAGACTTGTCTCCGGTTCTGGGCTTGTGGATTCAAGTCCAGGGGTTCCCTCCAGGTCTGGAGGAAGAGAGACCGTGTGTCTCTGGTTTGCTAGTGACTGGTGTCACTAGTGGTTCCCTCCGGTTGGGAGGAAGAGGGGAGGCTGTTCCCCTGGTCAAGCTGTTTGGCAGCATTTGTTGCAGACTGAGTCTGCTGTTTCTAGCGTGAGCTAGTGGAAGCCACACTCGGTTTGAGTGTGGGGTGGATGTAGGTCTGCTGGACCGAACCACCTAAAAACCTCTGTGCAGTGGTTTGATTTCTCTATATGTTTTTGCTTCCGCTAGATGTTTGCATAGGGGCGCTCCAAGTGTTTGATCACAGGTTCATTAAATGATTTAATCAGATCTTGTTCTGAGTGTTTAATCTGTTGAGTGAGCGAAAGTTTATTTGAGTGAAAGAATGGTTTGAATGAATACTTAGGTGCGCTTTGCTTTGGTTGCTCACTGTCTGTTTGTTGAATTCCGCTACTGCTAATTAGTCTTTCAGATTTGATATATCTGTCTAGTTAGCATTCTAGATAGTTAGTGAGCATCATATTTTAATTGGGTGAAGGCTTTTAAATAGGTTATATTCATTCACCCCCCCTCTGAATACTGCACCTAACCTAACAATTGGTATCAGAGCAGGTCTCTGATCTATCTGATCTAACAATCTGCAGAGGATCCTGCTGGTTTGTTTGGTGTTTTTCAGAGTGTGCTTTCTGTGTTCGTAGCTTTGATTCTCCGTCTTAGTGCTTTGTCTTGCTTATTTGGTTTAGGTGCTTCAGTTTGTTCTGAGCTTTCAGATTGTTTGCAATGGAGCCAATCGTGCTGAAGGCTAGCTCCAGCAAAGCAAACAGATCCAGCCACAGTGGATCATCAAGCAAGAAAAGTAGCCTCTCGCGGTCTGAAATTGATGAAGACCACATTGGAATGATGATTAGTAACTTCAGGAAATTTCTGAGAAAAAGAGAAGGAAAGCTTGACGGTAGCAAACAGCAAACAAGGTATAACTCTAATCCTGCCAAGATTGCTGACACTAATGTTTGCTACAAATGCAGGAAGGCTGGCCACACAAAGGATGATTGTCCAGAGGTATTGAAACTCAAAGGGAACACCTCGGACATTGATAGAGAAGGAAGAAAGTCCATATGCTTAATGGCCAACCGGGGAAGTGATGGTGAGGAAACTTCATCTCAGGTAAGCTCCGAATCAGATGGATACACTTTTGATGAATTGATAGTAATGTATAAAGATCTGTTCAAAGTATCCAAGAAATTAAAATCTGAAAACAAGAAATTGAGAAAAGAAGTGAAAACTTTGAAATCTGAAAAGGAGCACATTAGAGAAGATAATTCTTGTAAAGGTTGTGCCATTCTCGAAGACATAATTAATGAGTTTGAGTCTGATGACATTCTTCAAAAAGAACAAATAAAATCTCTAAAAGAAGAAAATGTCTACTTAAAGGATCAAAATAAAAGGCTAATGGTTCTTAATACTGTATTCTCTGAGAAATGGCTGTCAATTGAAAAAGGAAAAGCTGTTTATGATGAAAATTCAAAAAGTTTGAACAGTCTAGAACAAGAAATTGAGAAGTATAAAACTGCAAACCAAGTTCTAAGCGAATGTGTAAATTGCAGTGAACAGGAAATAGCCAGTTATGAACTTCACATTGCTAACTTGGAAGATAAAATTCATAATCTGGAAAATTCAGCTATTGAGTCTGCCAAGATTAAAGGAAAAATGAAAACTGTTGAGAAGAGGAAGGATGATAACTCTGAAGGGGGAACAAATTGCTGTTCTGATGTTAAGAAAATCACTAAAAACCAGCTATATACAACCTTTGTCCAAAGCACTAATGTAGCTGGTACTTCAAGGCAATCCCCAAAACAAAATGAAAATCAGAAGTCACCTTCAAAATCTGTCTTTCAGTTTAAAGCCCAGAAAATTGAAAAGCAAACAAAATCTATTGAGAATAATCAGAAATTGAAAAGAAAGAGTCAAACAAAGAAGGCTAAGAATACTTCTGGTTGTACTCTGAAATTTGCTAGTTCTGCTGAATCTGATGGGCCAATACATAATGCTCATGCTTCTTGTACTCGTTCACATACACCTAGGAACTCACATGATAGAAACCATGTTCCTAGGAAATCTGATGCCTATTGTTACTACTGTGGTAGGCATGGTCATTATATGGATGACTGCAGAGTAATGATAAGGGATGATATGATGCATGATAAAACTCTTCCAAATAATCATCACCACCCCAAAAGAAACATGTCTTCCTCAAACCAACATATCATTTGTTACAATTGTAACAGACGTGGTCATAAAGCTGTTGAGTGTTGGTTTAGGCCTTCATGGGGATTTACTGGCTCAAGAGGTAAGCATTCTAGGTGCATTGAATGTGGTAAGTATGGGCATGTAGTCAAGGACTGCTGGTTTGTTCAGGGAAATCATTTTAATTCCAAATTTGTAAGATTCCCTCCAAACAAAAATCTCTTGGGCAGAAATAAAACTAGTCTTAAAGAAAAGACTCTTGCTTGTTATGAATGTGGAAAACCTGGCCACCGAGCTTCTGAATGCTGGTGGGCAGGTAATGATAAATCAAAAATTCATGCTAATTATCATAGGTCTCATGCTGCTGTTGATATGCATCACAGGACCAGAAAATCTGCTGTTTCATGTAGATACTGTGATAAACTTGGTCACTCTATGGATAATTGTTTTCTGATGAAATCTGATGACCATGTTGCTAAGAAACTGTTTAGAACACCTGATAGGGGTAGTGCAGGACCCAAGACTGCTTGGGTCCCTGCAAGATCATATTGATTGACTTGCTGCAGGTAGGGCCTTGGAAGGAGAAATAAAAGGGGTTAACCAAGGCACTCAAAAAGAAAACCCCATGATTCAATTCAGGTCAGTTCTGAAATCTGTTTTAAATTCATTATCTGAATTTGTGAGTATGAAAAATGAGAATTCCATGCTGATTTACTTGTTTGTTGTATGATCTTCTCTTGTCTAGTTGATCAGTCTGCATTCCAGACTCAGCTATTGAATTCAACTCTGCATATCTGATGCTCTTCTCGTACTATATGTTGAACTGAATTTGAATGCTTCTTTAGTATATACGGTTGATGCACTATACAGACTCTGCGTCCATGCATGTGTTTTGTGTCAATGCATTGCATGCTTGTTATTGAATGCACACTTGGACTGATTGTGTATAGACTGATTGTCATTACATGTGTCAATGATGCTGATTCAATGCATGAAGGACTGCTTTATGTTGCATTGTCATACATGATCATCATGGTATATTAAATGGAACAAGTTGAAGGGCATATGGAGTATGTCTGGATGCTACTGACATGTGTGAGGTGATCCTTGGACCAAGTCCTCCGCCTAGTACCATGGGTCTAGTCTTCATGTAAAACAGTGAACTGCATCATATGTTGAAAAATCTGAAAAAGGATAAAAATGCTCATGAATTGGATGCATAAACCTGAATTGATTGCATACTTGTTTAATGTATCCTTGGTGCATAGTCTGCATGTAGGACAGTATGTTGCATAGCAAGTTAATTCTGTGTTTGCATAATCATTCCTCATCAGCATTGTCTGAATTGATACCTCTGAACTCTACTCATCTGAAGTGCATATATGTGATTTGCATGTATGTTTAAATGCATATTGTAAGGGGGAGTCAATGCATTGCATATAGGTTGTCAAATGCATACATTTGTCAGATTTCATAGCATATCCCTTCTTATTGATTTTGTTGACAAACCTTGATCATATTCTGAAAACTTTATGCTTCAAAATCTCTCTTAACAATTGGTAATTCTCCTATCAATTGGTATCATTTGGCTTCAGAATTCTATCAGTCTTTCATGAAGATTTCAATGGGCTATCTCGATCATAAATCTGAAAATCTTGAACTAGAAATCTTCTATTATACGTTTTTATGAATGACTGAAATAACTCATGTGGTTTAAGTTTAATGTATTCAATGAGTTTGGCTTTAAAATCTCTTAAAAAATATCTGAAGCATGTTTAATAAACCTTAACCATCTGTTTCATGCGATGTCTTGTGAAAACTCCTGAAATCTGCACTTTTGAATACATAACTTTAATTGGTTAAGTACATGAGATTAATATTGTTTTGAAGCAAATGAATGTTTCTGAAATGTCTAAAGGGTAATATCTGTCAGAGCAATGACATTGGTCACTGAGAAACACAAGTCCAAAGGACTGTGTCATGAGGTGCCTTAGTTAACTCTGTAAAATGAGAATTCATTGAAAATCAGACAGAGCAATGGCATGCACACTGAGAAATACAACTCACTCATCCAGAAATGATTTCAAGTGTGTCATGATGTGTAAATGCTATCTCTGTTCATATATATATAGCATGACAGTCAGTCACACTAAGTGCTTTGGGATATTGGCCTCTGATCAAGGTATATCCTCTAGTTACAAGGTGTGAACTGAACTAGAGTGCTCGTAAAATTTGTAGCATGGAAAATTGTTGAACAAATTGAAATATCTGAATATTAATGCTAAAATCATTTTGCTACCACCCTAGACAAAATCATATGACTTCATAATTGCTTGATTTCAATACTAGTACATGTAATTCTGAAAGAAGTCAATAGATTTGATTGTGTAAGACAAAGGGAGGATAATCAAGATAAATATGAGGGCTTGGTTCATTTTTATTAAACCATGGTTTTAGATATCATTACAGAATTTTATTGATAAACTCTGCATACATCACGTTTAAACCATGATATTCAATAAATGTCATTCATAAGCCCTTATGATAGAAGACTTTGAAAACTTATGCTTTAGATTTATGAGATTGATATCTCTTTGAAAATCAGGCTGAACTTCTTGTGTTTGGAACATCCTTGAAAAATCTGTTAATTGAAACTCTTCTGCTCATGGTATTGACTCATTAACCTGAACCTCTTCTTGTTTGCCCCTGTGGTCTCCTTCTCATAAGAGTCCACTTATTGAGGGGGAGCTTCCATGTCATGCATCACTTGCATATCAATTGGCATCTCTTCAGGGGGAGCATTCCTTGTCATGCTGAATCATGCTCATATCATTTGTGACCTTGCATTCATATACTCAGGGGGAGTATTGCAAAGGGGAGAATTTGTCTGAACTTTTATGCATGCTTTAACTTCTCAAATTATATTCTTTTTGATGAAGTCAAAGGGGGAGAATAATTTGAGTCTTCAGAATGCCTCACATCATCAGAATGACTCAATGTATTGAAATGACTAAATGTATTGAAAGTGTTGCCATCATCAAAAAGGGGGAGATTGTTGTGCCCCTGTGGTTTTGATGATGGTTTTGATGATTGGTTGTTGATGTGAGTTTATCAAATGTTCAGTCATCTTGCTGCTCAGTTTAGATTAACATATTTGATGTTCAGTCTTGTTACATGTTAAACTGATGCATAAAGCATTCATTCATTGCTGTGGTTTTGATGATTGATATTGTATTTTGATGATAGCAATGATATAGTGTTTTCATGACATTGTGCCTTGATGATTGCATCATGACTGTGACTGGTACAACTGATATATTGTTTATGTTGGACTTATGTTATGTGCATAGTCTATACAGTGCTTCGTGGGGTTTATGCCTTAAGTCTATTCACTGCACAGCAAGCTCCAAGTCGATACATTGAGCGTCTCATGCATCATTCGTCTAAGTCTATACATCGGACTGGTTTGCATTGGCTAAGTATATACAACGTCAGCTCATGCCTTGTCTTAGACAAAGTCTATACAATGGCTTTGGGTCTCCAAGTCTATACAGCCTTTTGCTTTGCCAAAGTCTGTACATTGGTCTGCATAGGCTAAGTGTTTACATCGTCTGCTGTGAGGACAGCAAGTCTGTACACTGGCCTTCTTTCATGATAAACTACAAGTCTACACATTCAACACTGGTCTTCCAAGTCTGTACAGCGTGAAGTCTATACTTTGGACTACTCTTCAAAGTCTGTACATCAGACTGTACATCTTCTTCGTGCTGTTTCTGTACTTGAGTTTTCGTGTTGTTTCCCCTCACTAACACGAAAAGATCTCGTGTCGTATGAGCTTACAACACCTCGTGTTGATTTCCATGCGTAACAGGAAAGCTTGTATGAGGTTAGACTTCGTGTCGTTTCCCTTGTCTTCATCTTCGTGTTGTTTTATTGTCTACGTCGTCGTGTTACCCCGTGTCAATTACTGTTCTAGACTTCGTGTCGTTTCATTTCTTGACATTTTGACTTCGTGTCAAATCACTGTTCTGTCTTCGTGTTGTTCCTACACTCCGTGTCGATTTCATCTTTTGCCTTTGTCTTGTGTTTTCATGACCTCGTATTGTTTTTCCTCTCATAACTTCGTACTGTTGTTTCTGTGACTTCGTGTCATGTTTCGTAACCACACTTCGTGTTGGTTACTGTTGTTTCTGTGACTTCGTGTCATGTTTCCAGACCTTGTGTCGTTTTCGTGTCATGATTTCCACACTTCGTGTCGTTCATGTTTCGTAACCACACTTCGTGTTGGTTACTGTCGTTCTTGTGACTTTGAGTCGTGTCTCCCAGACTTCGTGTCGTTTTCACTCCGTGTCAACTTCGCCTTAAGTGTTGTTTTCGTCTTTGTGTCGTTCTCTGTGTAGTGTGTGTTTTTGTCACCACTATACTTCGTGTCGTTGTTCTTCACTTCGTGCTGTTTTCACCGTCTTCGTGCTGGTCTTTCTCATTAGACCTCGTGTCGTTCTCGCTTTGACCACACTTCGTGTTGCTTTACGAAGACCTTGTGTCTTACTTGTTTGCAACCACTTCGTGTCGGTTTCTGCTGTCAGCCGTGTTGTCCTCGTGTTGTTTTTTCACCTCGCGTCGGTTATTGTTTTCATCTTCTGCGTGTAGTTCTCTTTGTAGTGTTATCTCTGTCACAAGTTGCATCTCGTGTTATCGTTTATGTCTGTATGGTTTTACTTCGTGTTACTTACTATTGTACATCGAGTCTTTACTGACTTCGTGTCGTTTTCTCTATTGTGTCCTCGTGTTGTCTCCGAATCGTTGCTATTTGTTACTTCGTGTTGTTTCTTTTTAACCTCGTTCAGGTTTCTTCTAAAGTGCTGTTCGTCTGATAATCTATACAGAGTTGCTCTCTAAATTGATGACTTATCTGATACTCTGTTTTACAGGTGCCTTGATCGTGAAGCTTAAGGTAGCACGTGATCCGAGGCTGGAATGAAGCCTGCTGAGAGACTGCCACGTGGTCCGAATAATTAGGGCTGGAAATGTGGAGGTCACACGTCGTGGCTGATGCTGCTGCTGCTGCTGCTATATATATGAGACCTTCGTCCACAGATGAAGGCGATCGAGTTGGCAAGAAGAAAAGCGTATACAGAGAGCCACGATCCAGATAGAAGAAGAAAAGAGAAAGAAGAAGAGCAGAAGGAGAAGAAGAGAGGTAGAGAGCTCGAGAAGAGTGTGAAGAGAAGAAGAAGCAGAGAGTGAGAGGAGAGCAGAAGAAAGAGAAAGAAAGATAGAGAGTGAGCGAGAGAGCTCGTGGAGAAGAAGGAAGATCTTACCTGAAGATCCGTCTACTGGACCGTGGATCAAATCCAGGCCAGTCAGCTCCGTTGAGAGCCACATTGTGCACTTCATCTTTCAGCTTTCTGTTTTGCTGAAGTCATTTTCGTTTATTGTTTTTCCTTTGTTTTCTGGTTTGCTGTGTTTCCGATACTCTGTAGAGAGGTCGGGGTTCCTCCTGTTAGTTCAGGAGAAGGGAGATTGATACCTCCGGTTGCAAGCAGCAGGTGGGCCGCTTGTGGGTTCCCTCCGGGTTGGAGGAAGGGAGATTTATCTCCGGTTGTGCTTCCCTCTGGGGTTCAGAGGAAGAGAGACTTGGGTCTCTAGGTTTCCCCTCCGGGTTGGAGGAAGGGAGACTTGTCTCCGGTTCTGGGCTTGTGGATTCAAGTCCAGGGGTTCCCTCCAGGTCTGGAGGAAGAGAGACCGTGTGTCTCTGGTTTGCTAGTGACTGGTGTCACTAGTGGTTCCCTCCGGTTGGGAGGAAGAGGGGAGGCTGTTCCCCTGGTCAAGCTGTTTGGCAGCATTTGTTGCAGACTGAGTCTGCTGTTTCTAGCGTGAGCTAGTGGAAGCAACACTCGGTTTGAGTGTGGGGTGGATGTAGGTCTGCTGGACCGAACCACCTAAAAACCTCTGTGCAGTGGTTTGATTTCTCTATATATTTTTGCTTCCGCTAGATGTTTGCATAGGGGCGCTCCAAGTGTTTGATCACAGGTTCATTAAATGATTTAATCAGATCTTGTTCTGAGTGTTTAATCTGTTGAGTGAGCGAAAGTTTATTTGAGTGAAAGAATGGTTTGAATGAATACTTAGGTGCGCTTTGCTTTGGTTGCTCACTGTCTGTTTGTTGAATTCCGCTACTGCTAATTAGTCTTTCAGATTTGATATATCTGTCTAGTTAGCATTCTAGATAGTTAGTGAGCATCATATTTCTAATTGGGTGAAGGCTTTTAAATAGGTTATATTCATTCACCCCCCCCTCTGAATACTGCACCTAACCTAACAGTCTGGGTTTTCTCGCCTCCGTGGTTGTGACTGACCACATGGAGCTGGATGTTGAGGACATTCCGGTGGTGTGCGTGTTTCCTGATGTGTTTTCGGAGGACTTACTTGGATTGCCTCCCCAGCGGGAGATCGATTTTGTGATCGAGGTTGTACTGGGTACGGGACCTTTGGCGAAGGCTCCCTACCGTATGGCCCCCGCTGAATTGAGGGAGTTGCGGGCGCAGTTGCAAGAGTTGCTGGCCAAGGGGTACATTCGTCCTAGCTTTTCTCCTTGGAGTGCGCCTGTGTTGTTTGTGAAAAAGAAGGACGGTAGCTTGCAGTTTTGCATTGACTACCGACAGCTGAATGAAGTGACCATTAAGAACAAGTATCCGTTGCCACGGATCGATGATTTGTTCGACCAGTTTAAGTCCGCTCGAGTATTCTCAAGGATTTATTTACGGTCCGGTTACTATCAGCTGAGAATTCGCGAGTCTGATGTGGAGAAGACTGTGTTCGGTACGAGGTACAGGCATTATGAGTTCCTGGTGATGCCGTTTGGGCTCACCAACGCCCCCGCAGCCTTCATGGACTTGATGCAGAGGGTATTTCATCCGTACTTGGACCAGTTCATGGTCATGTTTGTGGATGACATCCTTGTCTATTCGCGGTCTGTCGAGGAGCACGCGTACCATTTATGTGTGGTACTACAGATGCTATGAGATCACCAGTTGTATGCGAAGCTCAGTAAGTGCGAATTCTGGCTTCGTGAGGTGCACTTTTTGGGGCACGTGATTTCTGGTGATGTCATTTCCGTGGACCCCGCCAAGGTCGAGGCAGTGATGCAGTGGCCGAGGCCGAGGTCGGTGACGGAGATCCGGAGTTTTGTGGGGCTTGTAGGTTATTATAATCGATTTATCCAAAAAATTTCTCGCATTGCGACCCCGATGACTAGACTCACACGGAAGGATGTGCCTTTCGTCTGGTCTGAGGAGTGTGAGCAGAGTTTCAGGGAACTAAAGAGATTGCTCACCTCGGCTCCGGTGTTGGTTTTACCTTCTGGATCGGGAGGTTTTGTGGTGTGTACAGATGCTTCCAGCGTCAGATTGGGTGCTGTGCTGATGCAACATGGTAGAGTGGTGGCCTATGCATCTCGGCAGCTGAAGCGCCACGAGGAGAACTACCCTACCCATGACCTTGAGTTGGCGGCTGTGATCTTCGCGCTGAAGATCTGGAGGCATTATCTGTACGGTGAGAAGTTCGAGGTGTTCACTGACCATCAAAGTTTGAGGTATGTGTTCACGCAGAGAGACCTTAACCTCAGGCAGAGGCGTTGGATGGAGTTCATGAAGGATTATGACTTCACCCTGTCTTATCAGTCGGGCAGAATGAATGTCATCGCCGATGCTTTGAGTCGGAAGGTCGCGGTCAGTGCCTTGATGTTGAGGAAGTGGAGGCACTGGGAACAAGTGCCTGAAGTTTCTTTCAGGCTTAAGATTCCCCAAGATCCAGGGTTAGCTGTGCTTGCAAGTCTGACTGTCACGCATGCTATCCGCCGTCAGGTGACAGAGGCTCAGCATGCGGACCCTGAGTTGCCCCGGATTCTGGCTTTGGCTGATGTGGAACTCGGCGAGGACGGTGCTGCGAGGTTTCGTGACAGGTTGTACGTCCCAGCCGAGGAGCTGGTTCGCCGTGCGGTGTTGCGCGAGGCTCATGGGAGCAGGTACACCGTCCACCCGGGTGCGACGAAGATGTATCGGAACTTGCGGAGGCAGTTCTGGTGGCCTGGCATGAAGAGGGATGTGGCCGAATTCGTGGCCAGGTGCCTGACCTGTCAGCAGGTGAAGGCGGAGCATCAGCAACCAGGAGGTACTCTCCAGCCCTTGGATGTTCCCGCGTGGAAGTGGGACCACGTGACCATGGATTTTGTGGTGGGGTTGCCGAGGATTCCGAGAGGGCATGATAGTATTTGGTTGCTGGTAGATTGGCTGACGAAGGTGACTCGGTTGTTACCGGTCAAGGTCAGCTGGAGCGTGTCCATGTTGGCTCGTCTTTAAGTGGAGCGGATCGTTCCGTTGCATGGGATTTCTATCTCCATTGTGTCGGACCGGGATCCGCGCTTCACTTCTGGATTCTGGAGGAGTTTCCAACGAGCTCTTGGCACGGAGTTGGCGTTTAGTTCAGCGTACCATCCTCAGTCAGATGGTTAGTCTGAGAGGACCATCCAGACTTTGGAGGATATGGTGAGATCATGCTGTCTGGAGTGACAGGGGAGTTGGATTCACCACCAGCCGTTGGTGGAGTTTGCCTACAACAACAGCTATCATTCGAGCAGCGGCATGGCTCCTTATGAGGCGTTGTATGGGCGTCCGTGTCGAACTCCACTTGATTGGTTTGAGGTTGGTGAGCGTGTTTTGACAGAACCTGAGTTAGTACAACAGTGTGTGGATGTTGTTCACCTGGTTCGTCAGAACATGTTGGTGGCCCAGAGTCGGCAGAAGAGCTATGCTGACCGGAGTAGGCAGCCTCTCGCATTCGCCGTGGGTGACCGTGTATTCTTGAGAGTTTCTCCGATGAAGGGGGTGATGCGTTTTGGATGGCGTGGGAAGCTGAGTCCCCACTATGTTGGTCCCTTTGTGATTGTGGAGCGCATCGGTGAGGTAACTTATCGGTTGCAGTTACCCCCTGAGTTGGCGTCGGTGCATGACGTGTTCCACGTTTTGATGTTGCGGAAGTATATGCCCGATGACTCTCATGTGCTTGAGGATTCTGTTTGGTACGAGGTGACTCCAGACCTTTCTCTCCCAAAGTTTCCCATCCGCATTGAGGATAGGCGAGAGCAGCGCCTGCGGTGCGAGGTCATCCCCTTGGTAAAGGTGGTGTGGTAGCGGCAATCTGGTGGTAAGGCTTCTTAGGAGCGTGAGGACGAGATGCGTCAGCAGTTCCCTTACTTGTTTGAGTGAGTCTTCCTCATTTCCCCTTAGGTTGTTCTTAATTTCGCGGACGAAATTCCTTAAGGGGGGAGGGATGTAATATCCCGGACCTTTCGGATCCTTATTCGTGGGTCCGGGATCTGGTTTCTCAGAGTGTCCGACTCCGCTGTTCCTGAAATTTCACTTCGGACATCTTTCGTGTTCGGATCGGCGCGATCCGGAGTTGTTTCGGAGGCCCGGAATCGTTCCGCGGCTTTTTCCGCACGTGTTTTTCGATTTCCGTTGTGGGTTTCGATAATTCCTTCGGAACCTCACTGCGGGTGAACCGGGTCGTTCACCTGGGCACGAGTGGTACCATTGCGATCGGTGCGTTCCGAGGATCGCGGAAACATAAATTTCTATTTTTCGTTATTTTCCAGAATTTCCAGATTTTCTATAAATATCTCACCTTTCTCTCTCTGCCCTCACCCTCTTCTTCTTCTTCTTCTTCTTCTTCTTCCTTCTCTTCTCCCCACCGTGACCACCGCCCCCCTCTCTCTCTTTCTCTCTCGTTCGGCCGCGGCGACGTCCCCTTCCAGCTGCAGACGGTGCGGGGCGACGGCGTGACGACGTGGGCGACGGCGAGGCGATCGTGGCGGTGTAAAGCTTGTGGGGAACCGAGAAGGGACGAGGGTTTTCAAAGCGATCTTGGCGATCTCGGTAATGATTCGGCGAAGCATTCGCTCCATTAAGGTAGGGTGACGTTCCCTAGCTCCCCGCCGTTCATTTCCGTGGTTTATAGGCCGAGGGGAGGTCGAGAGGGGCTTGATTGAGCGGGTTTAGGGGTTTCCATGATTTGGGGAGAGCTCGCCCGATCTATGGATTTAGCCCGCGATTTCACGTTTTGGTGGCCTAGTATCATGCTAGGGGTCCCCAGGGATCTTCCCCTTTGATTTCCCCCTCTCCGGTGGAGGCATGGGGGCGTGGTTAGTTTTTTTGGGCTTTTCCCGACGTTCCGTCGTCGAGCGCGTGTGACGGTACTTCCAGTGACACGGTGTGCCTGGGTGGGTGCGTCACAGCACTTGTTTAGCCAGCTGGGGTCTGGGACTGTGACGGTCCCACGATAGACCGCCACAGGCGTGTGACGCGCCTGGGTTGGGCCGTCAGAAGCGTCCCGACCGTTGGCATCTGACCGTTGGTTTGACCATGGGGGTCAAGGCGTGTGACGCACCAGCGCTGGCGCGTCACAGCCTTGTGACGGCTCAGCGTGGGTGCGTCAGAAGTTGTTTTACCCCCAGGCCATGTAACGCTCCAGGGCCGGACCGTTACATGTGTGTGACGCTCCAGGAATGGACCGTCACATGCTGTGACGCACCGAGTGGCACGCGTCACGGCTTGCCCTTGTTTTCTGCTGTGACGCACCTGCATAGGCGCGTCATAATCTGTAATGCGCCAGGGCAGGTGCCTTACACTCTGTGTTACTCTCCGTTTTATACTGGGAGTGTGACGGTCCCGCCTAGACCGTCAAGCGTCTGCGACGGTCCCGCCTAGACCGTCAGAGCCCTGTGACGCGTCTAGGGTAGACCGTCAGGCACTGGGTTGCCTCGGGTGGTTTGCAACCCTGTTTCCGTTATGACCGTGGTCGTCGTGTGACGGTGCTGGTACGTAGGGTGATCCCCGTACGTCGTCAGATGTAGACGTGGTTTTCCGTTGACTCCAGAGTCTACTCCTTGAGTGACCCTCCACTAGTCGTATCCTGCTTACACGCGTGTGGTCCCACCAGGGAGTGGTGGAGAGGCTACCCTGAGGACGTTTTTTAGACTGGTTTCCGTCGGGCCCCTCGTCGTTAGCCAGAGTCCGGCTACGGGGGAAAACCGATCAGAGGGCCAGACCTAGGACGCATGGTCTGTGTGTGCACACGTGGTTGGAGGCGGTTGGACCCACGCTGACGGGCGTGACCCCAGCTAGTCACTTGTTCGTGGTACTTGTTCGGTGTCCATGCCTTTGGTAGGCGCTACTACGTCAGGCTGTCCACTTGCGGTGCGATGTAAGACGTCAGGGGACGCTACCGGCTGTGCTTCTAGTGGGAGGTACTCCTGTCGAGTCGGGAGTGTCAGGTTGTCAGCCGTCGCGACTTCAACCTTCGGGTTTCGTCGTGTTGACTGTTGTGTTTCGGTCTTCCCGTCGTGGTGCGCGTGTCGGCTTGCGTGCCGTGAGATCGGTGTTTTGTAGTGGCAAGGTTTTCTTTTCGAGGTACTCGCTTACTGCTAGCGTAGCGGTTTCTCCGTTTGCGAGGTAGGGTTCGAGTGATCCCTACTGAGTCTTGTTCCGAGACTCATTCCCTGCGTGTTTTCACCGTGTTTCAGGCAAGGCGAGGCGAGGCTTCAGGGGAGTTTGTCTGAGGCTCAGCGCGGTTCAGGTGCCCAGTGTTAGTGCCAGAGGTCAGAGCCGGGGTATGCCCCGTGTAGCTGTACTTTCTTTTCTTGTCTCTGTACTAGTTGTGGACTACTATTGTTATTTTATTATTTTATTGTGGACCATGTAAAATGTTAATTTATTTCCTGCTTTATTATGTAACTGTTTACTTTCTACAATTACTTGTGATACTTGTGTAGTTTCCACACCATCCTTCTAACCCTTCCGAGTCTTCGGACTCGTGGGTGACGGTGCGAGTCTCGGGTTATCGGGTTTTCCGTAACCTGGAGTCTCGGGTTATGGACAGACTCGTGGGTGTCGACAGCCATGTGAGCAGTCCATGTTGTGCTTCATGTTATCCGAGTCTGTAGATCATTTGATATTGTTAATAAGAGATTCTTAGCCTCAGTAATTATCTTTTCCAGGTATTTGTGAGTTCCTTAGTGTTTCCCTGGTAGCTTTTCCCTTCTTGGTGAGCTTCTGTTAGTAAGCTTGATGCTTCTCACCTCGTTTGGTGATTTCTTTTCGAGGTTGGCCTTGGAATTGCTACCTTGGTGATGCCTTTGTCATGTATCTGCTTAAGTGAGGACAACTTTTATTCTGAGTCTGGTCTGCTCCTTATTTTACGGTTGCTTGGCTTTGGACGTATTCTTGCGTTGAGAGCTTTTGCGTACCGTCTTCGTCATGCCGTGTTCATTGACCGATGTGCTGTGAAGGCTCATTAGTTGTTTCTAGGTCGTAAAGGTAGGCTGAGATTAGCACTTTTCCTTGGGCTTTGTGCTATTGCTGGTCATTTTCTGGTGTTGGCATTAGCATTTACGAGTGTTGGGGAAATCGTCGACATTCTTGCTGATCGAGTACCCTCTACTCTGCATTTTCTTTCTTGGGTGTTGTGCCCTCGAGGAGTGCTCGTAGACCTTGGGATGCGTTCCCCGAGATTGTTGTCGTGTTCTCATTCTGTGGGTCTTTCTTGGTGAGCTGCTTGATGCAAGACTCGTCCCCATAGTCGTGTGATCAGCAGTTGTTGTGTCTTGATGTGACCCTGCTTGCAGTTGTGTTCCATGATTCTGTGTGCAGTACGGAGTCGGGATCTTGCAGGTGCCGCTGTATTGTTGTTTTAGTGCCGTTTCTGTATAGTTTTGTGTCTCGGTCTTGGACCATTGTCTTGTCACTTAGCTTGCTGTACTCTTGTCCCCTGTTAGAGTAGCTTGCGACTCGATCGGATGTAATATCTGAATGAGGACTGACTTGATTATGTTTGTGGTCCTATGCTGTTGTCGTTGGTGTCTTGTGTGCCAGGTGTTCCCTGTTACCTTCGGCACTACGAGCCGATGATGATGTCGAGTTGTTAATTGTGAGGATTATGCTTCCTTGTGTGAGCTGCTGCTTGTCGTGTCTGCCACTTTACGTTTGTTGATGTCTGTTGTCGTAGCAGTCGTGTCTCCTGTCCTGTGAGACGTAAGCGACGTTGCCCTGCTTCGGAGGTGTCAGACTTGTGCTCACTTGTGTCGTGCTCACTCCTGAGCGTGCGCTTGTGATTATAGTCTGCATGTGTTCCTCTAAGCTGTGTTTCTCGAGATTTATGTTATTGTGTGTCGGTTGTTCTTCCCTTGCTTCTCCCTCCGATAGTCCTTAAATTTCGAGGATGAAATTTCTTGAAGGAGGGGAGGATGTAATGCCCTGGATCTTTGCTGGATCTTTATTGGGTCTCTCGGATCCTTTTTGGAGAGTTTTGGATTGCATTTGTAGCTCCCGAGTTGAGGTCGTATGAACCTTGTGGATTTTCTCCCGTATAATCTTCAGAACCCTACGACGAGTTTATCTCGTAATTCATC
Source organism: Amorphophallus konjac (assembly GCA_022559845.1). Lineage (NCBI taxonomy): Eukaryota > Viridiplantae > Streptophyta > Magnoliopsida > Alismatales > Araceae > Amorphophallus > Amorphophallus konjac. Next base: position 96,411 of record JAHNEJ010001716.1, on the reverse strand, counting down.
GATTCGTGGACGATACAGTTGCAGTGTACTCTTTGCGAGGATCGTTCCGGCTATTTTTGCGGATTTTTAGGCTTTGGTTAGGCACTTAATTGAATTAATTAAAGAGTTATTAAAAGATAATGGGCATATGTGCAATTTTGATTCTTTGAGGGGTTAAACTATAATTTAAAGAATTTTTACAAAAAAAAATAGGAAGATCAGATTTTTTTTAAAACTCACGCACCTCTCTCTCTCTCTCCCCTCACTCACTCTCGATATCTCTCTCTATCTTCCCCTCTCTCCCTCACACGTTCTCTCTCCTTCTCTCCCTTTCTCTCTCGGTTTCGGTTCGTTCGGCCTTGGATCGCGACGAGAGAGGTACCGTTGGAATGGGCTCGACACGAGGATCGCGGTGGCGCCCTTCTTCCCTCTGTTCGTGGAGCGTGGAGACGAGACGGGTCGAGAGGAGCAGCGACGCCCCGTCGTCCGATCTGCACCGATCTGCAGGCTTCGTCGCGATCGAGGTAGGGGGATGGTTTTCTCGTCTCGCCAGGAACCTATTGACGTCACATGCATCGCCATCCGTCGTCATTTTCACCGATTTCCGTGCAAATCCCATATTATTATATTTTGGCCTAATTTTTAGAAACCTCTCTCCTCTCTCGGTTTTGGTCCAGACGACCGCTGATCGAGGCAAGGGAGGTACCGTTGGGAAGGTCATGTCGCGTAGATCATGGTGACGCCCTTCTTCCCTCGATCCTCAAAGCGTGAGGGCGCGAGGAGCCATGAGGACGGCGTGGCTCTCGTCGACCGTTCGGCACCGAATCAGTGTTCCCACCGCATAAGAGGTAGGGGGATGGAATCTGCTCCTCACTAGGAACCCGTCGGTACCACATGCGCCATGGTCCAACACCAGTCTTCTTGATTTTTGTGCAATCTTCCATGTTAGTGTAATTTAGTGTAATTTAACCCTAAATTCATGAAATTGACTCCATGGCCATCGTTTTTTAGTTTTAATGGCATGTGTAGTTGTAAAATATTGTTATGGCAGGATGGTTTGTTAGAAAAACTAGTTTCCCCGCGATTCCCGTCGATTTTGGTCGACCGGGAGGGGGTTCGATTTTGAACTCCGTAGGTTCGCAACCCAGTCGGTGTAACGCATCACCTTGGATGCGTTACAGTCCCTGACGGCCCATCACGGGTGCGTCACCTGACCTATAACGGACGGCCCTACGACTGTTACTTGACCATTGACTAGCCATTTGACCGTTGACTGAGATAGGCGGTTAGTCTGACGGCCCAGCCTAGGTCCGTCGTAGTTGTGTAACGCCCCAGTCCTGGTGCGTTACAGCCTGTGTGCTCTGTGTTTTCTAAAAATGTTCGGGTGAGTGTAACGGCCATGAGAGGTGCGTTACAATGGTGTAACGCCCCCCCTCTTGGTGCGTTACAGTCTGTATTTCCTTATGTCTTAGAATCGTCCTGGTAAGCGTAACGGACCGGGGGAGGCGCGTCACAATCAGTGTAACGCCCCTACCCTAGTCCGTCAAAGTTTGTGACGCAGTGTTCTTCGACCGTTACATCCTCTGGCATATCAAATGTTGCATGTTCAATCCCTAATGCATTCCATGTCATATATGCGCCATGTTTAACTTATTTTATAAAACTATGGCACTATTTTAGATCCCGATAGAGTATGTAATATCCCGGACCTTTCGGATCCTTCTTCGTGGGTTTCGGATTTGGTTTCTCAGAGTGTCCAGCTTTGTTGTGTCCAAAATTTCGTTTCGGACATCTTTCGTGTTCGGATCGGCGCGATCCGAAGTTGTTTCGGAGGCCTGAAAGCGTTCCGCGGCTTTTCCGCGCGTGTTTTCCGATTACCGGTGTGTGTTTCGGTAATTCCTTCGGAACCTCGTTACGGATGAACCGGGCCGTTCACCTAGGCGAGAGTGGTACCATTGCGATCGGTGCGTTCCGAGGATCGCGGAAATATAATTTTCTATTTTTCAGTATTTTCCATAATTTTGGGATTTTCTATAAATACCTCTCATTTTCTCTCTCTCCCCCACCCTCTTCTTCTTCTTCTTCTTCTTCTTCCTCTCTCACTCCCGTTCGACCGCGGCGGCGTCCCCTCCGGCTGCAGACGGCGTGGGATGACGGCGTGACGACGTGGGCGACGGCGAGGCGAGCGTGGCCGCGTAAAGCTTGGGGGGAACCGAGAAGGGATGAGGGTTTTCAAAGCGTTCTTTGCGATCTCGGCAACTATTCGGCGGAGCTTTCGCTCCATTGAGGTAGGGTGACGTTCCCTAGCTCCCCGCCGTTCATTTCCGTGATTCGTAGGCCGAGGTGAGGCCGAGAGGGGTGCGTTTGAGCGGGTTTGGGGTTTTACATGATTTGGGGAGAGCTCGCTTGATCTATGGATTTAGCCCGCGATTTCGTGTTTTGGTGGCCTAGTATCATGCCAGGGGTCCCCAGGGGTCTTCCCATTTGATTTCCCCCCCTCCGGTGGAGGCATGGGGGCGTGGTTGAATTTTTGGGCGTTTTCCCGTCGTTTCGCCCTCGAGCGGGTGTGACTAGGGCTGTCAATGGGCCGGGCCCGGGCCCGACCTATGTCGGGCCGGGCCGGGTCGGGCCTGACATTATGTAAAAAATTCAAAGCCCGACTAAGGCCCGGCCCGACTACTCAAATAAAATAATAAAAATAAATAGATTTAATACTATAAAACTTATAATCTCACTAAATAAATTAAAATTTTGATATTAATTACATAATTTGTGTGAAAAGAGAATTTCAAAATTTCTAATTAAGTTAAATAACATAAGTTTGACTAAATAATTTTTAAAATTTGAAGTGAGAATAAAAAAGGGATCGGGCCGGGCCGGCCCGCGGGCCGAACTCAAAGCCCGAGTCCGTCCCGCGAGTCTAGTCGGGCCGGGCTTTAGGCCCGACTAAAAACCCGCTGGCCGAAAAAGACCTTGCGGCCCGGCCCGAAATCGGGCCAAGCCCGCGGGCTTGTCGGGTCGGCCAGGCCCATTGACAGCCCTAGGTGTGACGGTCCTTCCAGTGACCGTTACATCATGTAACGCGCCTAGGTGGGTGCGTTACAGCCCTGAGATGCCAACTGGGGGTATGTGGGCTGAGACGTCCCCTCGATAGACCGCCATAGGCGTGTGATGCGCCTGGGTGGGCCGTCAGAGGCGTCCCTACCGTTGGCATGACCGTTGGTTTCTGACCATTGAGGGGGGTCAAGGCCTTGTGCCGCACCAGGGCTGGCGTGTCACAGCCTTGTAACGCCCCAGTGTGGGTGCGTCAGAGCTGACAAACCCCACATCATATAATGCTCCAGCGTTGGGCCGTTATATGCTGTGACGCACCGAGCGTCACAGCTGGTTCTCATCGTCTTGTGACGCACTAGGCTAGATGCGTCACAGTGTGTAACGCACCAGAGCAGGTGCGTTACATGTTGTTTTCCACCCAGAGTGTGACGCGCCTGCGTTGGGCCGTCAGGTGGCTGTGACGGTCCAACCTAGACCGTTAGAGCCTGTGACGCGTCTAGGGTAGACGGTCAGGCTCTGGACTGCACCGGGAGGTTTGCAGCGCCGTTTTCTTGTCCGACCGTGGTCGCCGTGCGACGGTGCCGGTACGTGGGGCGATCCCCGTACGTCGTCGGATGCGGACGTGATTTTTCGTTGACTTGAGAGTCTACTCCTTCAGTGACCCTCCACTAGTCGTAGCCCACCAGTACGCGGTGCTGGTCTCACCAGGGAGTGGTGTACGGGCCGAGCCTTAGAGACGGTTTGTGGACCGGTTGCCGTCGGGCCCCGCGTCTAGCAACCAGAGTCCGACTGAGGGGAAAAGCGGTTAGAGGGCCAGACCTGGGACGGACGGTCTGTGAGTGCACATGTGGTTGGGGGCGGTTGGACCCACGCTGACGAGCGTGACCCCAGCTAGTCACTTGTTTGTGGTTACTTGTTCGGTGTCCGTGCCTCTGGTAGGCGCTACCACGTCAGGCAGTTCACCTACGGTGCGGTGTAAGACGTCAGGGGACGCTACCGGCTGTGCTTCTTGTGGGAGGTACTCCTGTCGAGTAGGGAGTGTCAGACTGTCAGTCATTGCGACTTCGACCTTCGGGTTTTTGTCATGTCAGCCGTGTGTTCCGGTTGTTTCGCCGTGGCACGAGTGTCAGCTTTCGGGGGGTGAAACGGGTGTTTTGTAGATGGCAGGGTTTCCCTTTCTGAGATACTCGCTTACTGCTAGCGTAGCCGTTCTTCGTTTACGAGGTAGGGTTCAAGTGATCCCTACTGAGTCTGTTCCGAGACTCATTCCCTGCGTGTTTTCACCGTGTTTCAGGCGAGGCGAGGCTTCAGGGGAGTTCGTCTGAGGCTCATCGTGGTTCAAGGGCCCAGCGTTAGTGCCAGAGGTCAGAGCCGGGGTATGCCCCGTGTAGATGTACTTTTCTTTCTTGTCTCTGTACTAGTTGTGGACTATTATTGTTATTTTTGTTATACTGTGGACCATGTAATATGTTAATTCATTTCCTGTTTAATTTCTGCAATTACTTGTGATACTTGCGTAGTTTCCACACCATCCTTCTAACCCTTCCGAGTCTTCGGACTCGTGGGTGGCGGTACGAGTCTCGGATTATCGAGCCTTCTCGGTAATCGGATTCTCGGGTCGTTACAGCTGGCATCAGAGCCCGGTTGTGGAATTATACGAGAATCATAGGTAATTGTAGGGGTCCACTAGTCCACATTGATGATGTACAGTTGACACTGGCATTGGGCATCGTGCGTTTTTCTTAACCTTGCTGTTCCGTGTTTTCTACCTTTTGCTTCAGGTCTGAGTATGGCGCCGAGGCGGAGTACTCGCTCTCAGCAGGGGCAGTCGGCTGGAGGTCAGGAGATCCAGCAGGAGGTTGAGTAGGCGAAGGAGGAGCAGAGTAGAGTGCTAGTTGCAGCCACCGAGGCAGTGGATACTGCGAAGTTTCCGGGGGCCGAGGATTTCTTTGGTGGCATGTACCAGCTTATGTCGCAGCAGTTCGTCGGAGAGGCTGGTAGGGGCTCGTCGACCAGGGGTGGGCCAGGCCGAGCGGTGAGGGATTTCTTCGAGTTCCATCCCCCTTGCTATGGCGGTCAGCCAGACCCTAATGTGATTCGTGATTGGCTTGACGAGATGGAGCGGGTGTTTTATTCCGCGCGGTGTACTGCAGAGGACAGGGTGATGTTGGCCTATAACCAGTTGTAGGGTACGGCTCGGGCGTGGTGGTCTTCCGAGTGGAAGACGTCTTTTCAGTCACGTCCCCTGGAGCAGATTGCGTGGAGTGACTTTGTCATTGCTTTCGAGCGTGCCTATTGTCCAGAGTTTATTGCTACGCAGCGAATGCGTGAGTTTTTGGAGCTGGTCCAGGGCGACATGTCCGTGTTGCAGTACATGGCCCGATTTGTTGAGCTAGGTCGGTATGCACCTCATATCATGGAGCACGAGAGGGTGAAGACCGCACAGTTCGTACAGGACTTGAGGCAGGAGTTGAGATACCACTTGATCGCGAATGCTACCACCGATTTGGAGACAGCGTCTCGCGTTGTGGCTTCTTTGGAGTTGGATATGCAGAGGACTCGAGGACCGATTAGCTAGGGACAATCTTTGTCAGGTCGCAGCCAGCAGTCGGTTACCCAACAACAGGGTTCCTTCCAGCATGCGTCGGGTGGTTCTAGAGCGCCGGCACCGGCAGCGTCAGCGACAGGATCCGCGTCTTTCAGCTCAAAGGTCAAGAAGTTCCTCAAGAAGAGTTTCCGTAAGAAGTCCAAGGGTCAGGGGCAGGCTTCATCGGGCAGTGTGCATCAGCCGGTCCCGTTTCAGCGTTAGGGGTCGGTGGGTGGATCACGAGGGCCGTGTCCACGGTGTAGTGAGTACCATCCGGGTAGGCAGTGCACGACGCTGATTGTCTATTTTCGGTGTGACCAGCCAGGGCACATGGCGCGTGACTGTCCTCAGAGGCAGCAACAACAGGTTCCCCAGCAGCAGAGGCAGCAGTAGCAGCAGCAGGGATAATATCCGCCGCTACCCAGGTCAGCTAGTGTGGTGGACAGGCAGAGAGCTCGGGGCCAGATTACACACATGACCAGGGCATAGGCAGTGGCGTCGCAGCTCGTGGAAGGTACTGTTAAGATTTTGGGTTGTGCGACTCGGGTTTTGTTTGATTCTGGCGCGTCTCATTCGTTTATTTTGGAAGATTTTGCGCTGAGTATCGAGGAGCCGGTGACCCAGTTGTCCTGCGATTTGGCAGTGGAGTTGCCCTCGGGTGATTTTATGATCACTCCGTATTGTTTCGATGAGGTTCCGGTGTGGGTGGAAGGGCGGAGTTTGCCGGCTAGGCTCTATGCATTACCGCTTCAGGACTTTGATGTGATTTTGGGCATGGATTGGCTCGAGGCACATCATGCGTTGGTGGATTGCGGCTCGAAGAGGGTTTATTTTTGACGACTTCGTGGATCCACCTTCTATTTCCAAGGTATCAGGTATTCCTCTTCCCGTTTCCTTATTTCGACGATTCGAGCTCGTCGTTTACTTGATGCGGGTTGTCAGGGTTTTCTCGCCTCCGTGGTTGTGACTGACCGCATGGAGCCGGATGTTGAAGATATTCTGGTGGTGTGCGAGTTTTCTGATATTTTTTTCGGAGGACTTACCTAGATTGCCTCCCCAGCGGGAGATCGATTTCGTTATCGAGGTGGTGCCGGGTACGGGACCTTTGACGAAGGCTCCCTACCGTATGGCCCCGGCTGAGTTGAGGGAGTTGCGGGCGCAGTTGCAGGAATTGCTGGCCAAGTGGTACATTTGTCCTAGCTTTTTCCCTTGGGGTGCACCCGTGTTGTTCGTGAAGAAGAAGGACGGTAGCTTGCGGTTGTACATTGACTACCGGCAGCTGAATGAGGTGACCATCAAGAACAAGTATCCGTTTCCGCGGATAGATGACTTTTTCAACCAGCTTCAGTCTGCTCGAGTGTTCTCGTGGATTGATTTACGGTCTGGTTACTATCAGCTGAGGATTCGCGAGTCCGATGTGGAGAAGACTGCGTTCAGTTCGAGGTATAGGCATTATGAGTTCTTGGTGATGCCGTTTAGGCTCACCAATACCCGGACTTGATGCAGGGGGTGTTTCATCCGTACTTGGACCAGTTCGTGGTCGTATTTATGGACGACATCCTTATTTATTCGCGGTCTGTCGAGGAGCACACGTACCATTTGGGTGTGGTGCTGCAGACGTTGCGAGATCACCAGTTGTATGTGAAGCTCAGTAAGTGCGAGTTCTGGCTTCGTGAGGTGCACTTTTTGGGGCACGTGATTTCTGGTGATGGTATTTCCGTGGACCCTGCCAAGGTCGAGGCAGTAATGTAGTGGCCGAGGCCAAGGTCTGTGATGGAGATCCGGAGTTTCTTGGGGCTTGCGGGCTATTATCGCTGGTTTATCCAGGATTTTTCTCGCGTTGCAGCCCCGATGACCAGGCTTACGCGGAAGGATGTGCCTTTCGTCTGGACTGATGAGTATGAGTAGAGTTTCAGGGAACTGAAGAGATTGCTCACCTCGGCTCCGGTGTTGGTTTTACCTTCTGGATCGGGAGGTTTTGTGGTGTGTATAGATGCTTCCGGGGTCCGATTGGGTGCTGTGTTGATGCAGCATGGTAGAGTGGTGGCCTACGCATCTCGGCAGCTGAAGCGCCACGAGGAGAACTACCCTACCCATGACCTTGAGCTGGCGACTGTGATCTTCACGCTGAAGATCTGGAGGCATTATCTGTACGGCGAGAGGTTCGAGGTGTTCACTGACCATCAGAGTTTGAGGTATGTGTTCACGCAGAGAGACCTTAACCTCAGGCAGAGGCATTGGATGGAGTTCATGAAGGATTATGATTCACCCTATCTTATCAGCCGGGCAGGATGAATGTCGTCGCCGATGCTTTGAGTCGGAAGGTCGCGGTCAGTGCCTTGATGTTGAGGAAGTGGAGGCTCTGGGAACAAGTGCTCGAAGTGTCTTTCCGGCTCAAGATTCCCGAAGAGCCAGGGTTAGCAGTGCTTGCGAGTCTGACTGTCACGCCTTCTATCCGCTGTCAGGTGACAGAGGCTCAGCATGCGGACCCTGAGTTGTCCCGAATTTTGGCTATGGCTGAGGTGGAGCTCGGTGAGGATGGTGCTGCGAGGTTTCGTGGCAGGTTGTACGTCCCAACCGAAGAGCAGATTCGGCGTGCGGTGTTACGCGAGGCTCATGGGACCAGGTACACCGTACGCCCGGGTGCAATGAAAATGTATCGGAACTTGCGGAGACAGTTCTGGTGGCCTGGCATGAAGAGAGACATTGCCGAATTTGTGGCCAGGTGCCTGACCTGTCAGCAGGTGAAGGCGGAGCATCAGCGACTGGGAGATACTCGTCAACCCTTGGATGTTCCCGCATGGAAATGGGACCACGTGACCACGGATTTCGTGGTGGGACTGCCGAGGACTCTGAGTGGGCAGGATAGTATTTGGTTGCTGGTGGATCGGCTGACGAAGGTGACTCGGTTATTACCGGTCAAAGTTAGCTGGAGTGTGCCCAAGTTAGCTCATCTTTATGTGGAGCGGATCGTTCTGTTGCATGGGATTTCCATCTCCATTGTGTCGGATCGGGATCCGCGCTTCACGTATGGATTCTGGAGGAGTTTCCAGCGAGCTCTTGGCACGGATTTAGCATTTAGCTCGGCGTATCATCCTCAGTCAGATGGTCAGTCAGAGAGGACCATTCAGACTTTGAAGGATATGTTGAGATCATGCTGCCTGGAGTGGCAGGGGAGTTAGATTCACCACCTGCCGTTGGTGGAGTTTGCCTACAACAACAGCTATCATTCGAGCATCGGTATGGCTCCTTATGAGGCGTTGTATGGGCGTCCGTGTCAGACTCCACTCGATTGGTTCGAGGTTGGTGAGCGTGTTTTGACGGGACCAGAGTTGGTGCAGTAGTGTGTGGATGTTGTGCACTTGGTTCGTCAGAATATGTTGGCGGCCCAGAGTCGGCAGAAGAGCTATGCTGACCGGAGGAGGCAGCCTCTCGCTTTCGTCGTGGGCGATCGTGTGTTTTTGTGAGTTTCTACGATGAAGGGGGTGATGCGCTTTGGATGGCGTGGGAAGCTGAGTCCCCGCTATATTGGTCCTTTCCTTATTGTGGAGCGCATCGGTGAGGTAGCCTATCGGTTGCAATTACCCCCTGAGTTGGCATCGGTGCATGACGTGTTTCACGTCTCGATGTTGCGAAGGTATATACCCGATGACTCTCATGTTCTTGAAGATTCTGTGTGGCCCGAGGTGACTCCAGACCTTTCTCTCCCAGAGGTTCCCGTCCGCATTGAGGATAGGCGAGAGCAACGCTTGCGGAACAAGGTCATCCCCTTGGTCAAGGTGGTGTGGCAGCGGCACTCTGGTGGTGAGACTTCTTGGGAGCGTGAGGACGAGATGCATCAGTAGTTCCCTTACTTGTTTGAGTGAGTCTTCCTCTTCTTTCCCCTTTGGTTGTTCTTAATTTCGAGGATGAAATTTCTTAAGGGGGGAGGGCTATAATATCCCAGACCTTTTGGATCCTTCTTCGTAGGTCCTGGATTTGGTTTCTCGGATTGTCCGGCTCTGTTGTGTCTGAAATTTCGTTTCGGGCATCTTTCGTGTTCGGATCGACGCGATCCGGAGTTGTTTCGGAGGTCCGGAAGCGTTCCGCGGCTTTTCCGCGCATGTTTTTCGATTACCAGTGTGTGTTTCGGTAATTCCTTCGGAACCTAGTTGCGGGTGAACCGGGCCGTTCACCTAGGCGAGAGTGGTACCGTTGCGATTGGTGCGTTCCGAGGATCGTAGAAATGTTATTATCTATTTTTTGATATTTTCCAGAATTTTTGGATTTTCTATAAATACCTCTCATTTTCTCTCTCTCCCCCACCCTCTTCTTCTTCTTCTTCTTCCTCTCTCACTCCCGTTCGACCGCGGCAGCGTCCCCTCCGGCTGCAGACGGCGTGGGGCGACGGCGTGACGACGTGGGCGACGGCGAGCGTGGCGGCGTAAAGCTTGTGGGGAACCGAGAAGGGACGAGGGTTTTCAAAGCATTCTTTGCGATCTCGGCAACTATTCGGCGTAACTTTCGCTCCATTGAGGTAGGGTGATGTTCCCTAGTTCCCTGCCGTTTATTTCCATGATTCGTAGGCTGAGGGGAGGCCAAGAGGGGTGTGTTTGAGCAGGTTTGGGGTTTTCCATGATTTGGGGAGAGCTCGCCCGATCTATGGATTTAGCCCGCCATTTCATGTTTTGGTGGCCTAGTATCATGCCAGGGGTCCCCATGGGTCTTCCCCTTTGATTTCTTCCTCTCCGGTGGAGGCATGGCGGCGTGGTGGGATTTTTGGACATTTTCCCGTCGTTTCACCCTCGGGCGGGTGTGACGGTCCTTCTAGTGACCGTCACATCATGTAACGCGCCTAGGTGGGTGCGTTACAGCTCTGAGATGCCAATTGGGGGTATGTGGGCTGTGACGGCGCCTCGATAGACCGCCACAGGCGTGTGACGCGCCTAGGGTGGGCCGTCAGAGGCGTCCCGACCGTTGGCATGCCCGTTGGTTTCTGACCGTTGGGGGGGTCAAGGCCTTGTGACGCACCAGGGCTGGCGCGTCACAGCCTTGTAACGCCCCAGTGTGGGTGTGTCAGAGCTGACGAACCCCACATCATGTAACGCTCCAGCGTTGGGCCGTTACATGCTGTGACGCACCGAGTGGCACGCGTCACAGCTGGTTCTCATCGTCTTGTGACGCACTAGGGTAGATTCGTCACAGTGTGTAACGCACCAGGGACGGTGCATTACATGTTGTTTTCCACCCAGAGTGTGACGCGCCAGCGTTGGGCCGTCAGGTGGCTGTGACGGTCCAGCCTTGACTGTTAGAGCCTGTGACGCGTCTAGGGTAGACCGTCAGGCTCTGGAATGCACCGGGAGGTTCGCAGTCCCATTTTCTTGTCCGACCGTGGTCGCCATGCGACGGTGCCAGTACGTGGGGTGATCCCCGTACGTCGTCGGATGCGGACGTGGTTTTCCATTGACTTGAGAGTCTACTCCTTCAGTGACCCTCCACTAGTCGTAGCCCACCAGTACGCGGTGCTGGTCTCACCAGTGAGTGGTGTACGGGACGAGCCTTAGAGACGGTTTGTGGACCGGTTGCCGTCGGGCCCCGCGTCTAGAAGCCAGAGTCCGGCTGAGGGGAAAACCGGTTAGAGGGCCAGACCAGGGACGGACGGTCTGTGAGTGCACATGTGGTTGGGGGCGGTTGGATCCACGCTGATGAGCGTGACCCCAGCTAGTCACTTGTTTGTGGTTACTTGTTCGGTGTCCGTGCCTCTGGTACCACGTCAGGCAGTTCACCTGCGGTGCGGTGTAAAACGTCAGGGGACGCTACCGACTGTGCTTCTTGTGGGAGGTACTCCTGTCGAGTAGGGAGTGTCAGACTGTCAGTCGTTGCGACTTCGACCTTCGGGTTTTTGTCATGTCAGCCGTGTGTTCCGGTTGTTTCACCGTGGCACGAGTGTCGGCTTTCGTACCGTGAAACGGGTGTTTTATAGATGGCAGGGTTTCCCTTTCTGAGATACTTGCTTACTGCTAGCGTAGCCGTTCTTCGTTTGCGAGGTAGGGTTCGAGTGATCCCTACTAAGTCTGTTCCGAGACTCATTCCCTGCGTGTTTTCACCGTGTTTCAGGCGAGGCGAGGCTTCATGGGAGTTCGTGTAACGACCCGAGAATCCGATTACCAGGAAGGCCCGATAATCCGAGACTCGAACCGCCGCCCACGAGCCGGGAGGGCTCGGAAGGGCTAAAAGGAGTGTGGAGGCACAAAGAAATAGGAAATAAAGCAGAACAATTCAATAATTAACAAAAATAAATAAACAACTACAACAGCTACGACAGAGTCCAGTCCAACAGAAAGTACAGTCTAAAGCAGTAAAACGTACCACGTACCAAGTGAACACTCGGCCCGGCAAGCTGGCAACTGAGAACCTCCGCCCCGCACCCTCGAACCGCGAGGAAGAACCGCTACACCTGAAAAGCAGGGAATGAGTCTCCAAAACAGAGACTCAGCAGGGATCCCGCGGAACCCCAACCGGAAACAACGGCGGTAGCGGAAGGAAGCTACAACTACAGCAGGAACAACAAACCGGTGGCCGGTCAAAAAAACTCGGCACTACAGCTACTCCTACTGCCAGAAGGCAGACCTCGATCACGCAGTCGAGGCTACCGAACCACGCTAGTACCACCTACCGAAGTAAGAACACACGGCAACCACGCCGTAGAGGCCTGTCCCCCGGACACGGCCGACCTGGACACGCTATCCAAGGTGCAACCTCGGTAAAGCCACTAGCACTAATCTCACGGCGCAAGAACCGACACACGCGCCAAGGTGAGACAACCGAACTCATCGGTCAACACGACCGAAAACCCGAAGGTCAAAGACACAGAAACTGACAATCTGTCACTCCGTACTCGACAGGAGTACCACCCACTAGAAGCACAGCCGGTAGCGTCCCCTGACATCTTACACCGCACCGCAGGTGAACCGCCTGACGTGGTAGGTCCTACCCGAGGCGCAGACACCGTACAAGTAACCACAAACAAGTAACTAGCTGGGGTCACGCCCGTCGACGTGGGTCCAACCGCCCCCAACCACGTATGCACACACAGACCTTGCGTCACTAGGTCTGGTCCTCTGACCGGTTTTCCCCCGTAGCCGGACTCTGGCTACCGACGAGGGGCCTACGGTAACCGGTCCACAAACCGTCTCAAAGGTAAGCCCGTACACCACTCCCTGGTGCGACCAGCACCGCGTACTGGTAGGCTACGACTAGTGGAGGGTCACTGAAGGAGTAGACTCTCAAGTCAACGGAAAACAACGTCCGAATCCGACGACGTACGGGGACCACCCCATGTACCAGCCCCGTCGCACAGTGACCACAGTCGGAGAAGAAACGGGACTCACAGTCCACGGCCACGCACGCACCGTGCGATAGAGTCGAGAAAACTCAAGTGGCGCTAAGCCACTGGACTCTAGACAGTCCTCTAGACGCACTACACCCAACGGTCCTTGAGTCACAAGACTCGGGGTCAAGACCGTTGTACGCAACAACACAAGGCCGTCAATCTAGTCCAATCTCTAGGTCTAAAACCACGGTAGCACAAGTACCGAGATAATTCACGAGCCGTCAAGACCACTCCCTCGGGAAGGGAACGCAAGGGACTAAGGCCACCCACACGGGCCACACGAAAAACACAGAAGCACGATTCCCAGGGCAGCACACAAGCCGCCACGACGATTTCCCATCTTGGAGCAAGCGGGAAACCTCCAGCCCCAGGCCGGATAACTGGACTCGCAGTCCAAGGCCAAGCACATGGCCCACATGGGAATCGCCTTCCAAAGGAAACCCACGACATGTGGGGGAGACCCCACCGCACGCACACCGGTACACGGTAACTCGATCGAGTGTAACACGAAGCCCAACACGCGAGAAGTCACCCGGACTCTCAACCCTACGGGCAAGCTAAACGAGGTAACACGGTCCCTCCTGACACCCCAAAAACACAGACACAGAACCCATGGGGTGTCCGGGATACTCACAAGGCCGTAGGTCGCCCACTGGGTCCCAACCGGGTCGACCGGAGACCAACACAACACAATCGGACGCTAAAAGGTCACCTGGACCCTTAAGCGCATGACATGCAAAACGAGGTAAGTGGGACAACCTCTGGACACCCAAAGACACGGTCACGGAACTCCACGGGGTGTCCGAGATACTCACGAGACCTAAAGTCAACCACTGGGTCACAACCGGGTTGACCGGGGGTCAAAACAGCGCAAACAAGAACTAGAACATGGTAGTGGTCACCTGGTGACCGCGACCAGATGGTAGCGGTCGACCGGCGACCGCGACCATGCTGTCACGGTCATCTCGCGACCGCGACCAGCCAGACGCAACCCCGATGGTAGCGGTCACCCGAGGACCGCGACCAGGCAGTAGCGGTCATCCCATGACCGCGACTAGGCCAAAGCGGTCTATCGCACGACCGCGACGCTCGAAGGCCTTCCGACCCAAACACAAGGGTGAAAGCGGTTCTCCCAGGACCGCGACCAGATGGTAGCGGTTTCTGGTGGACCGCGACCATTTCGGAAAACCGGGAACGGCGGGAAAACGCCCAAAAATCCACGCCACGCCCCAATCATCCACGGATGAAGGGGAAAACATAGAGGAAGCTCCCCAACAACCCCTAGCATGCATCTATGGCCTCGGATCGGCCTAAAACGCAACGAATCGTTAGATCGGGCGATCACTCCCCAAAATATGATTTTCCCCAAAACGTCCCAAACGACCCGCTTGGCTCACCACGGCCTACGAAACTCGCGGGAAAGGAAGTGCACGAGCTGGGGGTCCATCACCCTACCTCCACCGAAGATTTCGCGCACCGTGGATGCCGATCCACGAAGAAAACGCCGTTGAAGCCTCGCCGTTCCACGAACCCACGGCCGAGCTTCGCCACGCCTCCACCGCCTCGATCCTCATCCATCCTTGCCCGCGCCTCACCCGCGCCGTCCCCGCCTCGCCCGTACTCCGCCCCGTCGGCCGCCGGAGAGAGAGGGAGAGAGGAGAGAGCGTGAGAAGAGAGAGGGAGAGAAGAGAGAAATGAGAGGGGAGAGAGAGGGTGGGGGGTTAATATAGGAAAATTCGGAAAATCGGAAAAATCCCGAAAAATAGAAAATCACACCCTCGCGATCCTCAGAACGCACCGATCGCAACGGTACCACACTCGCCTAGGTGAACGGCCCGGTTCACCCGCAACGAGGTTCCGAAGGGAAAGACGAAACCCACGCCGGGAATCGGAAAACACACGCGGAAAAAGCCGCGGAACGCCTCCGGGCCTCCGAAACGACTCCGGATCGCGCCGATCCGAACACGAAAGATGTCCGAAACGAAATTTCAGACACAACGGAGTTGGACACTCCGAGAAACCAGATCCGGGACTCACGAACGAGGATCCAAAAAACCCGGGGCATTACAGTTCGTCTGAGGCTCAGCGTGGTTCAAGGGCCCAGTGTTAGTGCCAGAGGTCAGAGCCGGGGTATGCCCCATGTAGCTGTACTTTTCTTTCTTGTCTCTGTACTAGTTGTGGACTACTGTTGTTATTTTTGTTATACTATGGACCATGTAATATGTTAATTCATTTCCTGTTTAATTTCTGTAATTACTTGTGATACTTGTGTAGTTTCCACACCATCCTTCTAACCCTTCCGAGTCTTCAGACTCGTGGGTGGCGGTACGAGTCTCCAATTATCGGGCCTTCCCGGTAATCGGATTCTTGGGTCGTTACAGAGTAGCTTTCACTTTCTTTGTGATGGAGCCACTAGTCGTAGCCCAGCGACCCGGAGTGTCGGCCCACTTGGGAAAGGTGGAGGGGTAGTTCCCGTTACACGGTTTTTAAGTTAGTTACTGTGGGCCCTCGGCCAATAGTAGCGTCCTACTAAGAGGGAAAACTAGATGGAGAGCCTGGCTTAGGCACGAGCCAGTGTGTGCACACGTGGTCAGAGACTTGGACTGGCACTGACGAGTGTTACTCTGACTAGTTACTCGATTTGGTTCTGTTACGCCTCTCGCTTGTTGTGTCTGTCTGACTTGCGAGTTGCCTGAGATGCAGTATAAGCCGTTAGTTGACGCATCTGGTCTCTGCCTTCTAGTGAGTCTCTTCTTTTTCCTATCACCGGGTTAGTTGAGCTTCCTTCTATTGGTAGATTTAGCTCCCGACGCTATTATTTATACTTAAATTGGCATGTAGCTAGTTGTTTAAACTGCTTAGATAGGTTTTACAGCTTTACTATAAATGTGTTTTATTTATGCCAATGGCCTGTTTCTCGCTTTAAATGCATGCACTAATTTTATTATATTTGTATGCCCGCGTGTTTAGCTGTGAGGTAGGGATCTACGTGACCCTTACTGAGTCTGGCTGTGACTCACCCTTCCTACTTTTAGGTGAGCCACATCCGCCGTCTCCTGGAGCTTCACGTGGTTTCCACGGCAGTCCGTAGAGTGCCAGCAGTAGTCGAGTCGGTCTGCTTGTACTTTTGGTCTAGATATGTCCCATGTAGTTGTACAGTTATACTTTTCTGTTTGTCTTGGACTTGTGGCTGTGGTAAATCTGGACTATTGTATATATTTTATCGCTCTGATAGTTTAATTTGCTTCCGTACTTAATTATTAATTTTCGTTTAATTAATATTACACGTTGCAATCCCAATTCATTATACAACCCCTCGACAAACTCTACTAACCCTTCAGGGGCCTCATCAGCCTCTTGGGTGGCGTCCCCAGTTCTTGGTAGTGGTAATCCGATGATATCGGGTTATCGGTACCCAGAGCTCTGGGTCGTTATAGTTGGTATCAAAGCTGTGTTGAGGATTTGTATAAAGAATTGAAATTGCATAGCGTCTGTCCAGAGCAAGTTCATTTGAGTCGTCTATTGCTGACTTATGATGTTTTCTGTGATTGCTGATGTGATTTCTATCGGTATATGCTTCCTAGGTTTCGATGGCGCGTCGTAGAAAGGCGCGTGTCTCCGGGGAGGGAAGTGGCACTTCTCCTCCAGTGGTTGTTATGTTGGTTTATGCGTATGTGCCTGGTCAAGTTCCAGTGGCTCCCGCTCAAGTTGTGGAAGGTTTATCGGGTGATCAGGTTGGAATGCCGACAGGTGAAGGGCAAGTGAGACCCCAAGGGTGTACTCATGCCGGTTCTACTCAGCCAGGTGTGCCAGTTGTGCAGTATCACCTTGTCCCTAAGCCGACAGGACAGTTCCAGCAGGTCTATCTGCTGAGCGTACCCGGAGTTCCTTCCGTTATCCCTGCTGCCGATGGCACTTCTTCCTCTAAATCTAAAGGCAAGAGATTCCGATTCAAGAAGTCTAAGAAGGCTCAGACGTCCAAGAATCAACGGGGCAGGCAGCCGATTGCGACTAGGGCCTCCTCTCTTGTGCCGGTTAACCGTGGTACACCTCCGTCCATGAACACCAGGAGCAAGTTGAGGGAGCGTGAGAAGCGGCTTGCCCAGCAGTCTTCTGCCAATACTGTTCCGTCGTCAGTATCTTCTTCTCAACATCCCCAGGGACCCGCTGTCTGTCATCCGAGATTATGTTCGAATTCTCTGCCACCAAAAAACCATCGTCATCCTCTCCCGCATGCACTACACAACAACCCGTGCCCCTCCCCATCACTAGCCCACCCACATGTCACCCTCCCCATGTCGTTAGCCCACCACGCACTACCATCCCACCACCTCACAGAACCCATCTCATGCAAACCCGCTCCCAGTCTAGAATCTTCAAAAAGAAAGCCCTCAGTGCAACTCGACATACCTTGCACATTTCCAATGATGAGATTGACGTCGTTCCTTCTAGTGTTACTCTCAGGCCTTGAAAGATCATGTTTGACGCCGTGCGATGGACAACGAGTTCAATTCTCTCCAGAAGCAACAAACATGGACACTTGTTCCTTACTCTTCAGACATGAACATTGTGGGCTGTAAATGGGTTTTCAAGGCAAAATGCAACCCATATGGCTCCGTCCTTCCTCACAAGGCTCGACTTGTTGTCAAGAGATACCATCGATAGCTAGGAGTTGATTTTGTTGAAACATTCAGCCCAGTTGTGAAACATACAACCATCCGAGTTATTCTCTCCATCGCAGTCTCTCAACACTGGCCGCTACATCAACTTGACGTCAAGTGTGCATTCCTTCACGGCGACTTGGAGGAGACAGTCTATATGTAGCAGCCTCCATGTTATATTAACCCTGAGCTCCCCACCCCATGTTTGTCTTATGAAAAAGTCAATCTACGGACTGTGGCAGGCCCCACGCTTCTAGTATACAAAGTTCAGTTCTGCTCTCTTTGATTTTGGCTTTCACATCTCTGCCTCAAACCCATCATTGTTTATTTACCAAGACAAGAGATGCACAACATACCTTCTACTATATCGTCCTCACCGGCTCATCACCAACCATGCTTCATCAACTCATCAACACCCTAAGTCAACACTTTCACATGAAAAAAATGGGACCTTGTTGTACATAACTATTTTTCCCAGAGAAAGTCCAGATTTAAAGGTGTAGGATCGCTCTCGAACACCTTGTTAGTGCTACTTGCCTAATATTTGTACAGCAGTCGAAGCTCGACTCCGGACCAGAATCAACTTGCCGTGCCCCCATGGCAACTTCAAGACAAAGAGGGGACCATCCCCGACTGCCCAACATGCAACATCGGCTCACTAACACTCAGTCAAACTCGGACTCCGGGAACTATTAGCCAGCCCATATGAACCCTAATCAAAAGTTGAGAATTGTCATGAACACCTTAAGGGTGCCCAATTTTCCGTCGTTCTACAACTATCCCGGGCCAACCGACGGCTCAAGAACGCTTGTTGTGCCATGCGGCGACTCTAAAAGAAGCGCCATCCCCGACCCCCCGACACATGGCATTGAGCACAGTGACAATAGGACACCCACATGTATATTGACTTCATAACATGAGGATATGTTTGGTGCATCCAGCAAGTGTCTTCGTAACCACCCATTCTTAACACAAGCGGCCCAAACTCCCACACAGAAGGAGACAGGGTGTGGGTGTGGGTGTGGGTGTGGGTGTGAGAGAGAGAGAGCGAGAGAGAGAGCAGTAAATACAAGTCATGTGCTGCACCCTGAACGCATTCACTCGACTTATCTTGTTCATACGCAGCAAACCGTCCAAAAGCCAACCACGTGAACCCCTTAAAGAAAGGGAAAGGTCATGTGATGCTACACACACACAAATTAAGGGCTGATACTCCTTGGAGGTGGGCTCGTGATGGCACACACAACAGGCTACTACATTATAATTAGTTCTCATTTAACCATGACTATTACCGGTTTAAACAGGCATTTGGCAGTCGTTTCATGGATAATGCTAATTAATTATGTGTAGAACAAATTAATTAAGGACTGGTACGTACGTTGGTGATGGTACTGTGGGTGATCCCTTTTTCAGTGCCCAAGCCCTCGTGTACCCCCACGAGGGGGAGGGAGGAGAGGACAGAGCTTGCATGTAGGTTGAATAGAATTAGTTTATCCTTCTCTAGCTTTACCCTTTTAATTTGATAGTACATGTTATGCTTATCTTTATCCTTGAAAAGCATAAGGGGGTCGAAATCTTAAGGGTTAAGTTGCCATATTGTAATGTGTGACGACATGCATCTTGACATGGGTTAATTATTAATTAATTATGTTGCATCTTTTTAAAAGAAATTATCAATGAAAACATAATTTTCACTCCTAAATCATGGAACATGGATTTTCTATCCAACATTGTTTAGGTATATTTTTACTTATGAACATATATAATTAATTAGATACGTAAATGTACGTAGACTATACTGAAACCTCATAGAGTAACATTATGTATTCATATGCAGCAGGAAGATATATAAAGAGAGTTTCAGAAGGAGAGAAAGCAGTAATATATATATACTACAGGCGAAGGAAGGAAGGAAGGAGGCGATGCCTATAACTGCTTAAGTTTAATTAGTAGGAAAAGTTTCATAAAACTCTTGTAGGTGAAGTATTACAACAATTTTGCATTGGCTTATCTTATGTCGATGTTTAAGATGCCGATCAAGAGAGAGAGAGAGAGAGAGAGAGAGAGAGAGAGAGAGAAGAGAGAGAGAGAGAGATTAGTTTAGTGTCAGATAGAATTATTCATGCTTCTTGTTCTTGTTAAAACCTTTCAAAGAGAACTTTGTATTATATTTGCCCTCTAGCTCACGGTCTTTAAAAAGAATGGCGCCATCGGCATCCACGATCGATGGTCCCTTAATTTCGGTTTGACCCAAACCTGGGGGTCGACATGTATATGTGGACCGGAGAGATAGCCATGGGAGGCATGGGCGGAAGAATATTTTTCCTGCACCGGCCGGGTCGGCCTTCTTCCGGGTTAATTCCATCGCTTCCCATGGCCGTGACAGAAAGCTCGTGTTCTCACCACCTCTCTCTCCCCTCACGTGACGGACATCGAACTCCCTTCTGCAGCTCGGTTTGTCTTGCCCCGATCCGAAGATTTTTCGGAAAGGTTACGCACGCGCTTGCGTTATGGTTTTTCTAGTCCCACACACGTGCAACTACGTGACTTCCGTGAGAAAGCAAATACAAGTCGACTCCATGCCAGAGAGAGAGAGAGAGAGAGAGAGTGAGAGAGAGAGAGAGAGGTTCCGTATGAAACACACCCAAGAGAAGGTGAATTAGGTGTTTGTAATATAAATGACAATTACAAAAAAAAGTAGGAGAGATGAAATCAATCTTACAAGGAGACAATGTAATTTTTATAGAGGTTCTGTATAGTAAGGTATTGACTTATGTCTTCTTCCTAAGATCTCTTGGATATCTACTACTAAAAATTCTAGTAATCCACACACACGCTAGACATCAAGGTGTTATCTCATCTTTCACACACACGTGTCTCAGCACACGCACCCTTAGAGTAGGACGCTCTAAGAGCGCTCAATAACATGCACACACTTTTCCACACACACACCACAAAACTCATATTTAAATCAAGATAAGAAAGTAAATCTGACCAAGGTTTGTCAATGGAGAGCCTCCCAAGTCATCCTTCACGTTCTTACATAAGAGAAAACTTCAAAGATTGAAGAACTCGGCGAAATAGGGTATAAAACTAGTGCAATTGTCTTCCTATAAATTTTCCGCCCCTTGACCACTTTAATCTTTTCAATAAGATGTATTTATAGTGTTAGGGCATCTTAGGGTTCTCTAGGAAGAGTTTAGGAAGTCCCCAACTCAAAGGACGGACGAGATCTCCCAATAAAATCAAGTAAGAGATTGTCCAAATTCACCCAAATTCAAGTCGGATTTGTAAGGTGTCAACACCGAGCTGAAACTGTTTTGCAAGAGTTATGTATGCAAGAAATCAGACAGACGGTGTTACAGAGAATCTCGCTTGTCTGAACACGTCCACTTTAAATATTCAGATCTTCTAACTCACTCATCCAAAAAACCTGATCTTAAGCTCGTTGTCAAGAGTTAAAGTTATCATAACACATTATCACGGGCCCTCATCTTGAGATACCACCAGAGCACAATAAAATTCTCCACTAAAGATTGGATTCCGGACATTAACACAGTCAATTTTTTTAGACTGACCTATTCACTGTACATAGCACTTGGAGACATAGTTAGTCCAATATGAATGGATTTAATTTATTATCGTCAAAACACGGGGGATCACACCAGAGGAGAAAGGGTACAAACGACCTCTAAAACTGTGGACTAATTCATAAGCATAGTCTAACACACAGATTAGTTCCCACTAAGATGGTAATCAGTTTTGTGGGTTTCTTTACGCCTCTCAGGCTATTACTACTACAGAAGTCCCTTCATCTCTTCCATTTCGGCAAAGGATCTGAGGTGTTTTGCCATGAAAAGGGATACCACTGAGGGGAAAGCAAATGTATGCAGCCGCAGGAGATACCTAGATTAGTTTCTGCTAGGGTACATGCTATTAATGACAAAGAATTTTAACTCTTATGAGACATCTTTTTGATCCGTAATAACTATATCCTGATTTCAACACCTGATGTCTAAATCCTTCGGCCTTCCTACAGATGTGACCTGATCGCATTTCAAAGGAGAAAGGTGTATACATATTCGTGTGACCGAGGCTATATTCCTATTTCTTCATGCCACAGTGCAAAGGACTAGCTATCTTATTTTGCAGATTTCTCATTTATAAGAGGTTATCACTGCATTCTTTACTAGTACGGGAGTTTGTTGCAGTACTGTGAAATAAATTATACTACCAGATTTTTAGGAAAAAGAGCATTTTGACCAGTACTTGCACAACACATTTCAATGTGAAATTATGTTATTATAAAATTTGAAAGTGCAAAACATGAGTTGTTCGATTTCTATCATCATATGGTCTAGTTTGACGATATAATTTTCAAGTTCCAGTACAGCTAGTAAGAACACCCCTGTAATGCAGAGTTGTCATTCTATTTTCTTTTGTAGAGTTACCAACTTACCATTCTTATTATTGGGGAAAAGGAAACTCTACCTAGAGCAGAGAAGATTCTCCTATAGGGAAAAATAAAGTCGTAAAGGGAGACGTGAGAGAATCCGCGGCCATGATCAGTGTATCACAACATGCAGGTTGACCATGACAAATGTTTAATTACCTCATTGTTCGCTGCATGTGTCTAAGTTGCATTAACCCTATCTGTTAAATGGAGACGGAGAAAATCCTCTCGCCCAGTAGCTAGTGATTATGTCCTACCTAGCTAGTTAATACTCAGCTCTATCTGATCAATAAGCTACTGCATTCGATAGGAACCCACCTTGGATAAACAAATGGGATCGCTCGATCTTTCATGCAGCTCAATCTACAGATTTTCTTGCCATCCTCAAGTCTCCATATTCAGGTTAATCGTAAGAGGGGTCATTGTATGGCCAATAAACTTCCCAATTTACGCTGTTAATGTCTACTTTTACTTGATTAGAAGAACTCCTTGTGTTTAAAGGTGGCACAGAGAAAAGCAAGTCACCATCAAACCATACAACACTCCCCTACATCTCAGGCATGCCGGAGCCCAAGGCGGTGCCATATAAGGCCTATACAAGACGAGATCCTCTGGGACATGGCACGAGTGTCCGTGAGGACCATGACCTATGCAAAGGCGCCATGATTTCCTACAACACTGAGGTTGTAGGAAGACGTCTCTTCAGCAGTCAATCAGAGAGCAGAGGTAGTGCACCAGGGCACAGTTGATCTCCATTAATGGCCAGGCCGGGACAAGGCCATACTCCACCGCCTCGGGCACCTCTCCCTCACCAGCACTAGTTTACGGCTGCAGCTCGCCGGCCAAGGGCACCCCGGCACATAGTTTAAGGGCCGGAGCTCTCCGGCCAAGGAGAGGTCGGGCATAGTTAAAGGCGAGGGGGCGGGGGGGCGACATGGGAGCAGCGCCCACGTTCTCCTCATCTCCACCTCCCCCTTATTATAGTTTTATAAAGCATTTAGTTTAATGGCGCACATCACAATAGGGGGAGGGGCAACCCTACACTTGACAAAACGTATGTGTCAGCAGCTCGCCAGGAATAAATATATGCCTCGCCTACCCCTGTGAACCTCCATAAGTGTCCTGCAAACCCTAAGGCCTTCATCTCCCCCCGCCTCCTCCTCCTGCAACTACCCGTCCTTCTGCACAACATTACTATAGCTACTTATCTTCATCTTCCCTTCCAGGACCACACTGTGAAAGCTTCTTCCCTGATCAATTCCCCTCCATCAGAGCTGTCGTGATCATGGTGCGTTTGTCCTTGCGCCTTATTACTTCTTCCTTGTGTTGGTAGATGAAGTGAGAAGCAAGCAATTGGTTCTCATGGGTTTCTTTTCCCTGTTCCTTTGTTCCTGCTTTGTTTCTTGTGTTGGGCAGGCGATTTGGAAGCCGGCGTGGCTGGAGGCGCTCAACACGCAGAAGTTCTTTGTGAGCTGTTCGACGCACGAGGCGGCGAAGAAAAACGAGAAGAACATCTGCTGCTTGGATTGCTGCACCAGCCTCTGCCCCCACTGCCTGACTTCGCACCGCTTCCACAGGCTGGTGCAAGTTCGTCGCTACGTTTACCATGATGTCGTCCGGCTGGAGGACCTTGAAAAGCTCATAGACTGCTCCAACGTTCAGGTTTCCTTATTCTTCTCTCTCTCTCTCCCCCTTTCAACATATCTATATCGATATCTATCTATCTATGTATCTGTAAACGTATATACAAGAAAGTAGGACAATTCTGCTCTAATTATTTGCTTTTCCTTCTATGCTCTAGCTATGTTTATGTAACCATTTAGCCATTTACCCATGTCCCTCTGTAGCCGTACACCATCAACAGCTCCAAGGTGGTGTTCATCAAGAAGCGCCCGCAGAGCCGGCAGTTCAAGGGTTCAGGAAACATATGCACCTCCTGCGACAGGAGCCTCCAAGAACCCTACATCCATTGCTCTCTTGGCTGCAAGGTAAAACAGTAGATGCGATGATCCTCTGGGAGGCATCTGTGAATTCTCCCTCCTTATTTAATTAGCTAGTTTCCAGGGTTGCTGCACTTCTCTTACAGCTAAGTGGTTCAGTCTAGACACCAAGACCTCACCAACTTACATAAAACTCAATCGTGCTGAATCATATTATAGCCCCAGTGAGAGGATTATTTCTTGGTTGAAAATAAGATTAGAGTTTTAATTATGCGACTGATCGATTGTAGATAACAAATGGGTTCCAGTACTTAACTATGACCATATTATGTAATTCTAAAGAATTTTTAGTCTCACAAAATTACAGATTAGTGCACCCACAAGGAATTAATTCTCCGGCATACGGTGTATGATCTAATCAGGTTTTTTTTTTTCTGTTGTTTCTAGGTGGACTTTGTACTGAGGCAGAAGAAGGACCTGTCGCCCTACTTGAGGACCTGCGACTCGCTACAGCTGAACCCGGACTTCGCCGCCCCCCACGACGGCAGGGACGACGACACCAACGACACCACCCAGTCGACGGTCGTCGACAACGACGAGCCGATGGGCTCGTCCGACTCGGAGAACCTCAGCAACGCCGCCCCCTGCACGGCGGAGTTCGTCCGGAAGAAGAGGAGCGGGCTCTACGTCTGCGCCAGGTCTGCCGGCAGCAGCCTCTCCAACGCGGACATCACCACCAGCATGAACAGAAGGAAAGGCATCCCCCATAGATCTCCCCTGTGTTGAAAAGGAGGAGAGGCCAACTCTTCCCGAGCGCTTCTACAGCAGAGAAACAAAGTACTCTGAGGAGCCTCCACCCCACATGCAAAACCCAGATAGGATCGGAATCCAAGGATGGCATGCAGTTGATTCCAACACTGTGTTCTCTTTTCCCTATTTTCTATAGCAAATGGGAATATAGACTTCTCTTTTAGAAATCTTAAGCAACTCCACGTTGAGCCACGCATCTCCACTGTGCTACGAGAATAGTCAAATTTGGCTCGAGAAGAGAGGAAAGATCGATCCCCGCTATAACTGCATTACTTTGCCTTTTCTAATCTTGAAAAACACGAGACGGGAAGGGCAGATGATTCCGACGACATGGACAGCTGGAAAGCTCCGGCAGAGGCACTCGTGTGCGTCCTTCCCGAGCCTGCGATGTCTGATCCTTTCCAATATTTAAAAACTGCTGTCATATCCACACCACGAGGAGGACAAAGTCACAAAGGAAAGAACAAATGTTTAGCTAATGAAATGGGTTGTGTGACTTTGACTGGAGATCTTCTTCCATGGGAAGAGAACACCGTGAGCTTCCATGGAAGGTGATCTCATCTCACGTGGGAGTCCATGCTTTTGGAGAAGGTGCCAACACTGCACATTCATCATCGTCATGGCCAGCTGACATCTTGCCGGTATCATCGAACTAAAAGCTGCGGATTCAACTCAAAAGTTGGATCACCCAATTCAAAATTCGTTAAAACACGTTCACCTTAATTAGTTTAAGTACATTCTTTCTTAGCGCCGGGTTTTAAGTTATTATATTTCAAGTTTAATATGCATTGAAACAGAGATAACTCTGTGTGTAAAACAAAGGTACTTTTTTTTTCCGACAAGTACTTTTTTTTAACAGGGACGTGAGAACTTGAGATCGAACTAGAGATTTTCCCCAGAAGATGGAGGTGGCTCAAGGTGCTTTAATATGTAGAGTCCGAAAAATAATAGACAGGGACAGGGAGACAGTGTGGAGGGCTTTTTAATCACAGTCACTTCCCGAGATGGTGATTTGATAGTGAGTAGGGCTTCTTAATTATAGTCACTTCCCAAGATGGTGATTGTTTTATGGGCCATCTCTCTATATTTGTAAAATACATGATTCTTAATTATGTGTGGAAAAATAATTATTACACATTCTAGGTCAATTACATGTTTAAGGTGTGTATTAAGTAAGTTATTTTTAAAAAAAATATTATGACGTGAGTTTCACGTCACTCTAATTTGTCATATAAATTACATTGTCATTTGACAATTTACAAAAAATAAAAAAATAACCATCAAATTCAATAAATAATATTGAATCTAACTTTTTTGAATCGAACTTTTTTGTTTTAATTTTTTAAGTTATGGTATAAAGATATGTCTTGTATGAAAAATAAAAAAGACATAGATCCCATGTCATCAATATTTTTTAAAAATAATTTATTTAATATGGATCTTAAGTATATATAATTGACCTTAACGTACATTAAGCATAATTATTAGAGTAATACTTTGTGCGTCGAATTCGACCCACAAAATTAACTCAAATTATAACTTTCTCTCTCGTTGGTTCAAAAAAAGTTAAAATGATCATTTTCGTCTAAAAAAAGGACGTTCCACGTCATATCTGTACGGTCTATTTTTTTGCTCGATGAAAAAAATAAAAGAGTTAAATATTTTATAGAACTGAAATATTTTGCTATATAAATAAAATATTTAATATAGAATTAAAATATTTAGTTAAATTTTATTCTTGTAATAAAATATTTTATTTTTATAATATTTTATCTTTATAACAAATATCCTTTGAAAAGAATTTTGAGAGGGATACTACTTTTTTGGAAAAGAAATAACCCCAAAGTCTATCCAAACGCACTTGAAACATAGTTCACTTTATAACCAACTAGGCTACAATATTTTTCAAGAGTCGTGGACATGGAAAACTCAAGCGAGCAAGACGTCATAAGATTTTTAGAGAAGAGTCTGACTTAGTTGTATGTCTAAAATTATTATACATCTTAGGTATATAACAAATAAATACTTTATTTTTAAAAATATGAGGAGATGGGGGTCTATCTCTCCCGTCTATCCTTACAACTCAAAGTTAGATCGAAAGATCAAAAAAATAAAAAAACACGAAAAAAATTCTTTCGACTTAAGAGAGAATTACTTGTTCATTCTTTTCTACGGTTGAGCTTCCCGGTCTAAGTTTAGATTGTACGGATAGATAGGGGAGATGGACCCCCACCTCTTTATATTTTAAAAAATATTTAATTATTACACACCTAAGGTGTGCAATAACTTTGGATACAAAACAAATCTTTCTCTTGGGAAAAATAAATTGAAAATCTGCCCACAGCTTTTAGGAAAATAAAAGAAGAAAATAGTGAGGGGAGAAAGAAAATGAGCAATCACACGTGAAGTAATATGTTTTTACAGTCATTTAAGTCCATTCTCCAAGAAATTTTTGAGAAGTACTCTCTAGATAATCATAGGCCTGTTAATGGATACGGATATTATTCGGATCCATTTCGATTCGTATTCGTTTTTTCAGATACGGATAATATCCGAATTCGAATCGGAGCGGATACAGATATTATAATATTCACTTCGAAAAATATCCGTTCATAATATTATATATCATATAATACATATTTTTAAATAATGTATTATAAAATAAATGATATTATAAAAAGTTTAGATATTTTATAGTTGTATTTTAATTTAAAATTTATTTTATATATTTTTAACATTTTATAATTATATTTTATATATTTTTAATATTTTATAATTATATGTATATATTTTTAAATTTGAATCAGATAATTCGAATTTTAAAACGGAACGGATACGGATAGTCAGATATTCGTTTCGTATCCGAGTCAAATCGGAACGGATCAAAATCAGATAATTCGAATCGAAAAACGAAACGGATACGAATAATCATATATTCGCTTCGTATCCGCTCTGTTAACGGACCTAATAATCAAATGTACACCTGCTACTCAATTAACTGCTTCAACTGGAGTCCAATTTACCAACTCCTTGTGCTTAATCCTTCATTTAATTAAGCACGGTGAACGATCCTCAAGTCTCACAACTTCTGGGAGGTGCTGCCGCAAGACAGAATGATGCAAGCAAGCTGGGGCTCACGTGGCTCGAGCACTTAGATGTACAGAAGTCTATGAGCGACTTTTATATATCTCTTCCGTAAAATGAGCTTTTAACTCTTTGTTCGCTCGTTTATCGAAATTATTTATAAGAGAGTAATGTTTAGTGATCGTCCCGGTGTAATTTTAAGTTTAGGATGTGCATCAAATAAATAATTTGTCTATATATATATATATATAATATAAGAGGTAAGTCATTCTAATTTATGGTACGAGTCACACCTCAATCCTACAACTTAAAAAAATTCAAAGTAAAAAAATTAAAATTTAAATAATTGTGTCCAAC
This sequence comes from Amorphophallus konjac, assembly GCA_022559845.1. Lineage (NCBI taxonomy): Eukaryota > Viridiplantae > Streptophyta > Magnoliopsida > Alismatales > Araceae > Amorphophallus > Amorphophallus konjac. The sequence continues at coordinate 68,114 of JAHNEJ010001716.1, read as the reverse complement.
ATTATCCACGTGATACAATTTTGTTTTTTAAATTTTTTTAGATCGTTAGATAGAGATGTATTTTTACTAAAAAAAAGATGACTTGAAAATCACGTTACTTGATTTTTTTTTAAAAAGAATTATTTCGTGCACATTCCGATTGAAAATTAGCCCTTGACGTGCACTATATATTACTCTTTATAAGATCCCAATTTAGAATCGGCCTCTTAAAGTGAGGGAGTTATGCAGTATCTTTAATTTTTAATTTTTTTATTTTTTTAAGTAACCTCTAAAATATCTTATTTTGGGATATAAATTACGTCACCATCTGATTATCTAAAAAAAATAAAAATAAATCAGGTCAATTTTTAAGCACATGTTTGTTAATAGGGTAGTGTAAAACATTCGACCTCTCTCGATTGAATGCGGTATCCGACTCCAGGTAAGAGAGTTGTGTGTGAGAGGTGTCGGTAGACCTCACACACTCTCTCACCTCCGGTAGCACATTCGCGCTATCCTAATAATAAATTGGTGCTAAACGAATAGGTCTAATACTATTCATTTGATCTGATTTTTTATTTTTTAAATAATTTAACGATGACATAATTTATATTCTAAATTAAAATATCTTAGAGATTATTTTAAAATATTTTTAAAATAAATAAATAAAATTTAAACTCACTGCACACCCAAAGTGTAAAGTACGCCTTGGGTGTGCAGTGAGCCTTCCTCATCTGACGGAGATCGATGGGCCTCCTTCAGGCGCTTCTCTAATTTCGCGACACTAATAATAGATGTAGCAATTCCCTGAAATGCGTCCAGCAATAAGAGTCTATTGAAAGCAGTTTGGCTCTGGCCCCATTCGGACACTCAAGCAATTCAAGACAGATATAAAGAATGGAACTTTAATCAAGATAGGTTTTGCTAACCCACAATACTTAACGTTAAAATTATGCTCTTAAATTGTAGTGATTATGACATGTCTGCCCTAAATAGACCTTAGAAGTATCATTTGCCAGGTAGTGGGTAAAGCCGTGTTGCGAGGAGGGACTCACAAATCTCCAATCACAAGCCATGGCTTATCGCCAAAACGACCATAAAACGTCGTTTCGGCCTCCAAATATCACGGTTTTCATCAAGTAGGTCCACTTTTAGGAGAGTTTTACTATTTTTGAAACCTGAAACCTCACAACTTCAGCTAGAAGGTGCTACGACAGCAAATAAACAAACAGGGAGGCATCTTTCAACAAGGGGGAAAAGGGGGGAAAAACGCTTCAATGCAACACAGATTCTGACGACGAAGGAATGTATATAAATTTCAAGGAAGCCTCGGAGTAGTCCTCTTGAGAAGAAGATCAAGTGTAAGCAAACATAAGAACGTAGAGCTTGGATGAAAATGAGCGAATAGATATATAAGAGTTTAGTATATTTAGAGTTGTCACTGGATCGGATCGACTTAATAGATTCGTCGATCTGACTTGATTTTGCGTCGGAGTACAAGATTATTTTCGACCGTGAATTTTTAGTTAAGTCTAAAAATCTAACTCGACGACTAGGCCCGCGGGTCAATTTTAGATTTTGAGTTCAGTCCGCGGATCGGTCCGATCCGTTATCTCTTTTTTTCTCATTTTAAATTTTAAAAATTATTTAGTTAAAATTATGTTATTTTATTTAATTACATGATTATAAACTCTATGTTTAAACAAATTAATTAATTAAAATCAAAAATTATAATCAATTTAGTGAGATCATACATTTTATATTATAAATTATATTATTTTTTATTTTTATTTAAAATTTTGGATTGAACTTGGTCTCAGTCGAATTTTACTTTTTTCTAAAAATGCCGTGTCCGGTCTAACCCGACTTGACATAACTCGGCTCGGGTCGAACCTGAATTTCAACATTGATGACTCTAGTCTGAGCCGGGTCAACCTAAGTCCGACTCATCGACGACACTATATAAACCTTCCAAAATATGTTCCTAGTAGATCATAAAGAACTCTTTTTCAATTACCTTTGGAAGTATTCAGGTGGGAGGGGAGGAGGAAGCCTCCACTTCTATGAACAGGAGACAGATGGACGGCGCCATTTGTCCAAACTTTTTCAATACCTGCTGTGTTTTGGAACTCGCTCAATTCGAGTTACCATTTCGCTCTTGGAACTGACGGTCGTGAGCATATGGGTCTTGAGGGCTGTCAATGTGGGCTATGTTCTTCCCCGTTATTTCTCTTCATCTTTTTGCTGCTGCTCTCACCATGGCCATGGAGGGCAAAAGAGGGATATCACAAGTGTATTAAATCTGTGAGGGTATTTTAGGAATAACACATGTTTATAACCTTATAGAAATAAAATTAGATTAAAGTATGTTTTTGGGTTATTTTAAACTTAGAGTGCTATTATTAGAAAATTTAAGAGCCTGTTTTGCCCTTTTTAGTATTTTTTTCCAAAAAAAAATAAACATGTTTATGGGTTAATAGTAGTACTTGGGCTTAGATCACGACAACGAGGACAGGAATCCAATTCAAGTGGGCTCAGACTGAACAAAGCCCATTGGGCCCAAGTGCCCAAGATACGTATATACATTATTCTCAATGATAATATTCTTTCACGATGAACGAGGACAGAGGAGTTATCTCGTCACGGACCATTGGATTTGGGGTTTCTACCCCTTGTTGATAATCAAAGTCTTCTATATATTATTCGTTGCTAATCGATTTAATAAGTGGTCGGTCACAATGCAAAAGCATGAAGTTTTAAGGACTTTTAAGTTTGACATAATTAGGTAGTCGCAGATTGTATTTTAGGAAATATTTAAAAATACACTAGAATTTTATCCACATTATTTATACGAGAATTTCATGTCCTCGTATCCTAAACTACTCATGAGCAATAACTATCACATGGAAATAAAGGTGTAATGTTCCATAAAAATAATGCCACTAAGTACTGTAGACGAGTGCGGAGAAATTAAAACACAAAAAAAGAGCACAAGAAAGTGAGAGTGATGACGAGCACAAAAGTTTGTGTGATTATAGTGGATGCAGATTCGTGAATGCTCATGTTTGTGACTCTAATTCACTAAGTATTAGTGTCCTTCGATGAAGAGTTTACAATGGTGGAGAGTTGGCTTGCTCACAACACTTAGAATTCTCTCATTCACATAGGGTTTCAATTGTTTAGCATTAGGAATGCCCCTTGTATTTATAAGACATATGTAAGCTATCTGTTAGACACATCTTCATATTTTAACATGTTTTTATCTAATATATACTTGTTTGAGAGAAGAAGTTATGCATTATATCTGTAGTCACCTAATTCCTTCTCAAACCAAGCTTATTTTTTATGTGTCTTATTCTTTTAGGGCTTCTCATAACTTGATGCGTATACTTCTTTCATAGTGACAATGCACGTCAATACAAGCGCTACATAGTAGAAAAGGTTACCTTCTGTAGTCCCACTGGAGTCGTTGAAAGTGTATGTCCAAGACATTTTACATTTGTCAGGAAATAACATGTAAAAAAATGGAAAGATCTTGGTTGTGGGCAATATCTACTACAAGACTAAAAATATGTATTAATCTTTCACCCGCTGTTAGATGTAATTTTTGGCACATATAAAATAGAATATTTTGTGGCTATGCCTAGTGAATATGCTGAGCATTAAATACATTTAAAATTTAAAATATAATATAATAATATATTTTATCAGAAGTCAAAAAATATTTTCCAGTTAATCTAAATATTGCCTAAGTTTCTCAATTAAAATGTATAAGACAAAAATATATTGACTAAAATGAATATCAAACATGTATCGACTGTAACGAAGAAGATTAGTCAATCAATGACAGTTGAAGTATCAGCTGAAAAACATCAGCTAGCTGATAAAAAGAGAAGGACAAATTGAAAAAATCACTTGAGAGAGTCAATCTACTGACTAAGGTAGATGAAAGTTATTGCTAAGTGACAATTGAAAAAAAAATAGTCGAACTAGTATTGGGCGAAAGGCTAATGGTTGAAGTATTTTATATGAAGAGAATAGTTGAATAATGTCAATTGAAATTAACAGCTTAAAGTTCTATTATGTAAAGAAATATTAGTTGAAAGAAAATTACACGCAGGGATCCGCTTGATCACTAAAAGTAGTTGAATAAATCAGTTGAAGAAGTTATGTGCAAGAGATAGGTGAGATATATCAATTGAAAAGTTTTCAATTGCAAGGCTTCAATTGGCATTGATTGATGAGCTAAACTAGACGGTCAAAAGATTTAGTTAGTTATAGTTTATAGTTGGATGTCTTTGACGGCCGGTTGTCAGTCACAAAACATCGATTGAGTTATTTAGTGAGGCGTATCAAGTGTCGATGGAGGCATGCTTCGACTAAGGACGTTATCGACTGAGGATGCTGTCGACTAAAGCCTTATAAATTGACGTGCGGTCAGAGTCTATCAACTAGAAGAATAATTAGTCAAAGGATTTCGATTAAAGTTGATTATTTTTTTAATCAAAAGCCCTACCCAGTGATTAGTTGGAGAGTGCTCTCCCCAATCTGAGAAACACTTCCCCACCTAACACCAAGGGGGTGTATTAATTATATTGATAACTGAAGAAGAAAACATTTACAATAATCGAATGCTAGGTATACCTAGCTTATCTAACCTGCCATCACCATTGACCGAATTGAGAAAAAGAGACCGTCGGCTACAGCCTGACATTGTAGAACTCAAGATGATTAGGCCTACGCCGATTTTTTCTTTTGCTCCTACGGGCGGATTAGAAAGAAATATCAAACTCCAGGCCTTACTCATCAACCGAACCATCAAACTCGTCGGGGGCAGCATCATGAACCAGAGAGGGGAGGCCATGTTGTAGTGGTAGGGGGGGGGGGCGCGGGGAGTCGGGGGAGGCTGATGGCTGGGTATGTCACTGGCGGAACCATCGACAGCCTAAACGGAGGTAGTAGGTAGTGGAGGAACGTCATCACGAGGCACGTCGTGAGGGGGCTGTAAGACCGACGGAAACTTTATCGACTAATTTTACGGTTGAAGGACTTAGGCTGAACCTATATATTGACTATTTTTTTTAGTTAAAGAGTTTAGACTGAGTCATATCTGTCTATAAAGAATGATTCAACTGAGTGACCTCTATTAAATGTATAACTATTGATATAAATTCAACTGTGTTTCAACTAAGTGTATATATAGCCTGATAGATTTCAAGAAGAAGTTTCTTGGCTGAGTTACAACTTAACTATATTTGTATGTTATCATTTTTACCTAAATTTTATCGTCGCTCAAAAGGATGAAACTTATTAATGAAATTTAAGGAGTAAGGGTCTAACATATACCATATCCAATTTACCATGATGCGAAGGAGTTACGTACCACTTGAAATCTTTAAGCCGCCGAAACTTGGCAAATACAACAGGCAAGGATCACCATGGCAGTACATTGCTGACCTTCGATGAATTTTATTTATTAGTATACACATTGGGTCTTCTCTCTGTGTGGTGCGCGCGGCATCTAAATGGCCCTGTTAGACTTCCACTAATTAATTTCAATTCTTGACAGGCTAGATATGCAGCGGATCAAGCACTTCAAATATTTTTGGAAAATGGAGAAAGAAGACAGTTTTCTCGGAGTCTTCTTCAAACAAAAAGAAAGAAGGAGAACAATGATAAGATTTCTCTGATCAGGCAGAACATGAGCAGACCATATTCTTTCCCCCGTGATCTGACTCGCACTATATATATATATATATATATATATATATATATATATATATATGCTTGAATGGGTATGCACCATGGAGAGACCTGAAGAGATAAATAAATAAGCGATTCCCATTATTAATTGCCCATGCATATACATCATCAAGTGGTTGGCCATCCAATCGAAGAATAATATTGCTACGTCTTCGAAGGTATCGATCGTAAAGGATTGGGGCAACTCAAGCTGGAGCATGGCTTGGTCGACCCTCCATATATATATATATATATATATATAGCCTCATTCATGGCAGGCCCTGTCGGATGGCGGTCACCGTACGTCAGTATAGCCTTCATGCATGGCACCCTAAAATTATTGACAGATCGACTGCAAGAGTCAAAGAAATGATTTTTATCCGAGGAGTTCTACCTGGGCCGGGGGATATATATGTGATCACAAGTAGCAAAGCATGGCTTAATTATAGTACTGCATCCTAGCAGAGACAAGCAAATATATATATATATATATGCAGCACCTTGGTGCAATTAAATGGGAGCGCATACTTGACCAGAAGACTCAAGGCTAGCTGGGGACAACACATGCAACATCCCGGTGCAAGAGCTAGCAACTCAATGAAATCAACAGAAGATGCAAAAATTGTTGGTGCATGGCGAAATTCCCCATTGTACGCGTACCCATATTGGCACTTGGTCACTGGCCACTCACAGCCATGACGATTGCCGAGGCTCCAAATTAACAGCATGCATGATTTGTTGGACATGAATACTTGTACGTTCGTACTTATCAAGTGGAGATCGAGACACATGTTAACAAAATTCTAAAAATAAGTTAAAACATGAAGACCTAAAATTTATTATTATTATTATATATATGCATATATGGCGGTGACCTGGAATTCGGTCGAGATCAGATATCCTGGAATTTTATTTAAACGACAACATCCCATTTCATTTTTTTTTTCAGCTGCTTCTCCTCCTACCAATAATGAATTCTCGATCGAGGCCATGCACATAATTCGCAATATGTAAACTTAATTTTCCACCCTTTTATCAAGTATTCATAAATCCTCCTTAATTAATGGAGAGAGATCGACGAGAACACTCGTAACAATATATTTCCTCCTAAATAGTGGACCTTTCACATCACAAGTTTTAACCTTTTTTTCAGAAAAAGAAAAATTATTGTGGATTCGAGTGTTTCACCGAACGGAAAAATATTCTTCCCTACATCTCGTCAGCTAGGAAAATAGTACTGATCGATCTTACTCCCTTAAAATATACATTAGGGAAATATATTATCATCATGGCCGGCCGGTATATATATATATATGTTGTCTTCCAAAGATCGATAATCAAGAGATGAAGCTTAATTACGGCAATAAATTAATATATTGTAAGTGAACGGCTGAAAGTTATATTTTGGAGAGTACATTATAAGAAAGTATGAATGGCAATATTGTCCTTCTATCCGGAGGGGATTGAGATTGTCTAATAGACTATTCCATTTGTATCATTTGTACTCTTTCATATTTACTGAATAAAAATCTCTAAAAAATAACAGGTGATATATATAGCTGAGACGAGGTGGACGACAATAATGACTATACAGAAAATAGAATAGATGTTCTCAAACCATTACTAGGCTCGATTCAATGGAGAGTGATACTTAATTATATTCCCTAATTAATTAATTATGACACTACCTTAAATTAATTAATTACTATGTATCACATCACTAAATATGAATTGATTAGACGAAGAACGGCCACATTCTCCACCTTATGACATGAGGAAGTGTTTTAGGAAGTTACGATAACAATATTTATATATGCCATTCAATCAGCATAGTTCTTATTTGTAAGTTTATTTGCCCCATGTTTGGCCTCTCATAATTAATCAATGCTAGACTAGCATACATCCTAATTCAAAGAGCCCGAGGGTACCCTCTGTGCATCCCACCAGAAGACAACTCATTAGTGGCAGGATACATCAATCACGGAACCTCTGTGTGCATGCACGTACGTCCATAGCATTCCTCCCCCACATCAATTCATTGTTCGCAGAAAGACGACGGAGCATGGAGGGCTCGATCGTTTTGCTTGCTTGAGCAGCTACCGGCGGCCGAAGGAAGCACGATCACCAAGCGATATGCAGCCCCACCCCACCTCTCCTGTTCTAAATGCGTCGTGGGTTGGTCGGCCGACCGCCGCGCGGGTGCGCCCACCAACGAATACGACCACCCATCCCCCAGTAATGAATGAGGCAGAGAGGACACGGCGAGCCCGGGCAGGCCTTGCCGGAGGGGGGGATTCCCGCAGAGCCGCGACCCATCATGTGATCAGGCCGGCCACCTACTGCAGCGACCTGTCTTCTACCTTGCGCCCCCCTCCGCCCATCCCCGCTCCCCACTAGCTTCCCACACACATCAAGCCAAGACAGCATTAAGGACTGCATGTAACGAGCAACTGCACATGGGACAACTTATTTAATTCGTCTCTTTCTATTTATCTGGATCTCATATCCAGGCCCCAGCATTTAAGGTATTTCCGGACACACATTTAAAGGGGGTCGTCCCCTTGCTCAAATTGCAAGGGTGTGATCAATTAATTGCTCAATCATCTAGACGATACTGTAAGAATGACGGAATGCACTGTTATGTACAAAAGATGGGGCATCGCCCTAGAAAACTGCAGCGTTTTCATTAACGCTGTCCACCTACCCAACCATCTCTCTCTCTTTCTCAGAGCTACGATCTATAAATCTTTTTATATGTATCTCTAACTTTCCTGTGACTGTTGGCATGGGTTTTTTGCAGCGGTCAGTTGTGAATCGGAGGCTTCCTTCTTGCAGGGGAATAGTCCATCCCTGCTATGTCGATGATGTCAGGGTATGGCTCGGGGACAAGGGAACCGTACGTGCTGGGAGGCAGCAGAGCTTGCAGGGAGACCCACGGCTTCTTCCTTCGGACGAAGCCTCTACTGCGAGCCGCCATGTTCCGTGCCTTCGCTTCTCGTGCTGATCTGCTGATGAGACCATGAGAGACCACCGTGAGAAGGCGCGCGCAAAGAAGGTTCGGCAATGGACGGATATTAAGAGAACCAAATTAGTCTTTTATGTGTCAGAGCTTGATAACTCAACTACAAAAGCCTCAGTCATGGGTTTCTCACTCCTCCCTGCACAATAATAATTAATGCAACAAATTTAATTAGCCTTGTTCGTCCCTAGTTTGATTTCTACCTTGGAAGCCCAACAAGGTGCAGGTGATAGAGTTGAGAGTTGTTCAGGAAAGAACTCTAGATATATAGAACTCACTACACTTGCGTCCATTAATCATCCTTTGAGTTATATTGGTCAGAGATTTAAAGAGATTAGAAGGCACCCCAGTCAGTATGTACTAGATCGCACACAATATGATAACAAAAAGAAAGACACGGCAGCGAAGGGATCCAAGACATTAAAGAGCGGTCATGAGGACTATGTCCGACAAACTTGTACTGTCGAAGTTTAAGGCACAAAACTGCATGCTACGTTGAATACATGAATTCTTATCTTCCACGTACGAACCAATTTTGCATGTGGCTCTCATCCAGGAAAGAACACAGATCGAGACATGAAGAGTGGACGAAAAAGGGTTTGGTATTTCGTCCGGCATGCATAATCCAAGTTTTAACTAATGGTGTTTATGGATGTGATTCCTAGGCCCGTAGTAATCTTCGTGAAACCCCGGGAGCCCGTAATGGGCTTCTTCGGTTTCTGTGGTAAACCTTCCGTTCTCCATGGTACCTGGGCATTGCCCACCCTTGCCGCAGAGATGAGTTCCTCCTCCACTTGGACTGCTCTTCTCCTCCTGAAATCAAATACATACACACGTTTTAACCACTGGGATCAACGAAAAGAAGGATTCTATTCTTATTCTAAGAACCAAATAAGAAGAATATATATATATATATACCCCAAACTACCTAAAGCACTGTCATGAAACCAGATACCCACCTGCAGTTTTCTCTGGAAGGCAGATGATAGCTCTCCTTTCAGACGGATTCCTAGACAGCGGTAGGAAGAGAGTGTCAGGTGTGTTTCGTCCAATATACTAGATAACATGAAGTGCGACACTCGTTCTCTCATGTGTACCTTGAGCTGTAGTAAACAAGAGCAGCAAGAGGAGGAACACTACCGATTTGGCAGGCCTCATGCTGCGGGAGCTGCCGGCTTGGATAAGAACAGAAAGAAGAAAGAAAGGATGGACGGGAAGGTATATATATATATTTGAAAAGAAATGAATGTGGAGTTTATGAAGGAAGAACAGAATGATGTGGGTTGTCTCTAATGCCCGGAGGGGTGCAACAGAGAGCTACTGTTGAGGGGATAGCAGGAGGGTAGGGTGCTCCCAACATCCACAAGCGTCCATTGAATATATAGATAACCTTGTGCCCCATTAGAGTTACGTCCTTGTCCAAGTGCCTAAATGTTCTCTCACAATTAAAGAAATTGGAGCCCAGGAATTTGTCGTTGATCTGTGATTACATTCCTAAACATATTCCATTATTGGACGAGTAGTACTGTCACCTCGGTTCAGGTGGGATGTTCGAGGGTTCTTAATTTTTTGGCCCCCAATCGAGGTTCTTGTTCCTGCATGCCTCGTTCCCACCGGTTCCCTCACCCCTTAGAGATCCTACAGAACAATTACACATCAATCGTGATATTTAGCATTACTAAAAGTAGTTTTATTCTTACATATGTATGCGCACAACTAGACCTGTCAACGGATTCGGATATTATCCAGATCCGCTTCGAATTCGAATCCGTATTAACAGATAATATTCGAATTCGTATTCGTTTTTTCGGATACGGATAATATCCAAATTCGAATCGAAGCGGATACGGATATTATAATATTCGCTTCAAAAAATATCCGTTCGTAATATTATATATCATATAATACATATTTTTAAATAATATATTATAAAATAAATAATATTGTAGAGAAATTTAGATATTTTATAATTATATTTTAATTTAGAGTTTATTATATATATTTTTGATATTTTATATTTTATATACTTTTAACATTTTATAATTGTATTTATATACTTTTGAATTTGAATCGGATAATTCGAATTTTAAAACAGAGCGGATACAATACGGATAATCATATATTCGCTTCGTATCCGTTCCGTTGACAGGTCTTTTCTGTCAACTGAAGGATTGTACAAAAAAAGGAGTGGCAAGATGCGTAGGGTAAGACTCGAACTCGGGTGGCTCAATAAATAGCTCAGCTCTCCGTACCACTCTGCTAGATTTCCCGTTATCAAAAAAAAATTGAAGGATTGTAGGGGGCTAATTAAGTACCGTTGAATTATGTTTATGTTACCCCATTAATTAGGATATTCTCTGCCCTCAACACACTCGAGGAAAGATGATTCATCTCATTAATTAGTAGTTAAATAGATTAGTGTCTTCATGACATGATATGAGAGGGTACCCCTTAAAAGTTTTCTTTAGGCGATAGCAAGAACAGCACTATCCTTCCATGTAGTCTGTCCAGGGAAGAGTTATAAGCATTCTCAAATAGAAATTTCATGTGGGCTTCTTCCAGGTAGTAGTTTTAGTTACTCTCTGGGATACTCTTTGCCACAGTGAAAGCCATCTCTTGATGGCAAAAGAATATGCAACCCAGACGATGCGATAAGTACTTTTGGAAAATAAGCATTTATACTATTCGATCAAAATAACCGTGCATGTTGTTGGTGCTTACTGGTCAACTAATCTAGCTTAATTTATCGCGAGCCAAAACACCCATCTCTCCGAAGACTCCGAACATTAGCTATTTACCACAAACCTAAGGCATCTTGCTGATGTAGCTTAAATTCCAATTACTAATTAAATACATAGATGTAGAGATTTCAGTTTTTAGGTTATACATATCACAATTATCTGATCAAAGAGCATATATACGATATGTTTTTTTAAAAATAAATATATAGAAAGAAAGTATATCAAAGTTTTATGCATAAGTCTAGACCTCGATTGAGTGATATGTATACTTTTTGTTTAGAAACAACGAAGTAAAAGAAAAAATGGAACAACACCTGCAAGAAACTTTGATATGCCTAACCTTTAATTTGCGAGGGAGAGGCATGTATAATTTTACTTTTCTATTATAAGTTATATGAAGATTTTTTTTAACAAAATATTTTCTTTGAGTTATACGGTGCCAACATTTTTCCCGTTTAAACTCGAGAGCGCACAATCGTACTATTTGGCTGTCTAGGGTTACTTTTGATGAGTTTTATATATATATATATATATATATATATATATATATATAGAGAGAGAGAGAGAGAGAGAGAGAGAGAGAGAGAGAGAGAGAGAGAGAGAGAGAGAGAGAGAGTTGATAATAGAAAAAAATTTCTGTTGACACTTTGTTGACCGTCGGAAGTCGTACTCTTCTGCGATCTAACAGTGGATATAAATTAGTGTTTGTGAGACCATGTGTTATAAAACTCAAAATTAAGACCTAAAAACAACAGTATGTGATTAATTAATGTTATCTTATCGTACATTTTATGAGCTTAATTTGGATTCCCATTAAATGCGCATGTAATAAACCTTGATGCCATGACATATATGCTAATTGTTATTTTTAACGACATTTTTATGATTTACTTTTAATATTTAGAATTGCTGATAAGGAAATTAAATGCATGACAGAGTACATATGTTTTTCTCTATTCCCCGTTTTTAATCCTCCCCTCGAGAAGGCTTCTCACTATTGAGATTGTTCTTAGATTATATTTCTTGAAATGTCTAAAATGAGATGGTGTGATATTATTAAAAGGGACATCGACTTTTTAAATTTAAATATAAATATAACACCTTTTTAATTTAAATACAAATACATACAATTCAATAGATATGTATGTTGGTACACGTAACAAATTTTTATGTCCAATCCGACCAATCGGCTAATCCCATAGTTCTGATTTAGTGGGTCACATGTGAATCGAACATATCATTCTACTGGATCAAAGAACACCTTAGGATGATGGAGGTGGGCAGTGAGACAAAGCATTTGATTCCTAAGACATGGGAAAATTAGAAGAGTAATGATTTGTGCATCGGATACGGTGCATAGAGTCATGTTATCGAACGACACAACTTATTGACCTAAAAAAACGTAACATGACGACTTTCGCGGAAAAAAGGATGCCCCGGTATGACCTGCATGCGCATTAAATACGCAAGTGTATTGACACCTTGCATGTTGTGTTGGCCGATGTTGCTGCTCCTTCTGGTCCTCCATCAGCTTTGTCTCCCATTGACATTGCTGCTGCTGCCCCTGCCTCTGTGCAGCTGCCGGTGGCTGACTGCTCTTCTTTGGTTGCAGTTGCTCCTCCTGCCCCGATTCTTGGGATTTCGTCGTTGGTTACTGTTGTGACTACTGGGGTCGACCCTCCGGCTCCTAGTGCTGACTATTCTCTTGGCTCTGCTGCTGATGTTCTTGGGAGAGTCGACCTTCCTGCTGCTGGTGTCGACTCTCCTCCTGTTGTGCTTAATGTCGCGGCTGCTCCTTGGCGCCCTGCTGTTGGCCTTGTTGCTTCCCCTTTGGTGGCACCTGCTGCTTCAGATGTTTACCCTTCTGTTGCTGTCGCTCGAGATGCGTCAATCCCTGTGTTATCTGCTGCTGATCGTGCTGAAGCCACTGTGAATTCTACTGCTGGTATTGCTAAAGGGGCCGTCCTCACTTTTCTTGGGCCAGGGGTCATCCCTTCCATTGATAGTGCTGTTGGTGTTCATGACAAGGCCATCTCGTCTCTTGCACGTGATGCCCCTGTTTCTTCTAAGGGATTGCCTCCCTTGCTTAATGCTGCGGATGCATCTTGGCATCCAGCTTCGGCTGCTCCTTCCCCTACGGTGGTTGCTCCTGATGATGGTGACAAGGTGAGGGCAGAATGCGCCTCCGGCCAACCAGTAGTCTCCCCAAACAGTGTTTCTCCGGCCTCCCCGGCTACCCTATTGGGTCCGTATGCTGTCGTACTTCCTAAGGAAGCGGACCGATTAGCCTGTATGGTTGCTCTTCGCGCGATGAGTGATGAAATCAACGCTCTTCCAGCCTTTTCCCGGCCTGGGGCTTCTGGCCTTCCTCGGTTCTGTAATGCTGCAGTGTCCTTGGCGCCACCTCCACTATCTACTATCTCCGCTCAGGCTGCCGATGATTCCGCCAGTGACATATCAAGCCAACAGCTTTCCCCGACTGCTTTGCTTGTAGCTCCCCGGGAGTAACCGATGCTTCCTCTTGTTCATGATGATGCCCCCGACGAGTTTGATGGTTCGATTGATGAGCAGGGCCCGGAGTTTGAAATTCCTTTCCAGCCAGCCCGCAGAAGCAAATGAAAGAATCGACGTAAGCCTAATCATCTCGAGTGTTACAATGTCAGGCTGTAGCCGTCGGTCTTTTCCCCAATTCGACCAAGGATGCTGGTAGGTTAGACAAGCTATGTATGCCTAGCATCTGATTATTATAAATGTTATCTTTTTCTATTATCCATAATACACCCCCTTGGTGTTAGGTGGGGAAGTGTTTCCCGGTTTGGGGAGCACTCTCCAACTATTCACTAGGTAGGGTTTTTGAATTAAAAAAATATAGAAATAAAATATTTTGTATAAATGAAACATTCATTTATAAGAATGAAATATTTGTTATAGAATTAAAATATTTTATTAAGTTTCATTCTTATAATAAAAATAAAATATTTTGTAAAAATAAAATATTTTATTATATGAATAAAAACTTATATTTCATTCTTATAACAAAATGTTACATTTATCTGATGTTTTATTCTTATAACAAATGTTTCATTCCTGCAATAAAATATTTCATCTATACAAAATATTTCATTGGTTTATTTTTATAATCAAAAAATATTTCATTCATATAACAAATATTTAATTCCTATAATAAAATATTTTATTTTTACAAATGTTTCATTTTTATGTGTTATCACCCATTGGGCTCGCATATTTAATGTGCCGATATGCTGGCCATATTGGGGGGTTCTTTTCTCTGCGAAAGTAATCTTGTCGCATTTTGTTATGCCAGTAAGAAGGCATGATGGACAATAACGTGATTTTGTGCACCGAATTTAGTACACAGAGCAGTGTTCAAATTAGAAATTCATGTCAGTGAACTATATATACATAAGTACAAATTGTATCTGCTCGAAAAAATATGATACTCTTAGTAAAATAAAATTAAAGAAAATTTTTGGAATAGTACATCCGCACATGCATGACAGAGGTAAGAATTCAATTCTTTTCTTTTGACGTCCTTAAAGCAAACTTTTTTTATTTACCGACCAATGGATTGAATTTCCGGACAAAACTCTCTCGCTAGTTCAACAACTTAGACCTTGAAGAACACCCAAGTAAAATCTAATGAAATGTACAACTTGAAATATAATTCATAAACTGAATTCAATATTTGCACTTCTTACTAATTAACCAACCCTCCATTAATATCAACGAGTTCTCATCACTAGAAACTGGAGAGGGTTGATTTCAGCTCCGCTCTTGAGCTACCGATCAGAGCTCAGCATCAACCTATCGATTCATGCCAAGCATCATCTAAACCAATTCACTTAATCTATCTTTCTTCAAATCATATCGAGTCCATGTGATCAAGCTAATGAGATTTAGATTTGTGGTACTTGCAACAATTAACCCATGTTTACAAGAAACATTAATTACCCCTCTCTTTTGGTTCGGTCTCTAAAGTCTGAAGCGGACAGAGGAACCCACTTTAATTCTTCGTTTTGAGAGATATGATAGGTTTACATAACACGGTTCTGATCTGAGGTGTGCAGCTGCCACCTGAACCATGTGGAATATACGATGAGGTTTCTTCAGAGTAACCAGAAAGAATAACCGAGTAACCCTTCTTTCCTCGCGTTGCTGCAAAGTTAACCAGCCGAAGAAGAAACAGCGACCGGCAACCTCTCACTATGTACGTATTCCGAACATCTGAGTTGCTTGCCACCCGTGGCACCCACCCTCCGCACAAGCCCACGAAGGCACTACGGCATATTCTTGTCCCCATGCACGCACGAGAAGCCATGCAACCACCGTGCGCTGTGCTATAGCTACTCGGGATATATTTATTAATAGAGGCCATTCTCCCTGTGAAGAGATGCATGATCTGGTCTCTGTTTGATCTCCGAGTATTGCACCACTCTCTCTCTCTCTCTCTCTCTCTCTCTCGTGTCGTGTTGTGTTGTGGGCAAGGGCGCCATGGCCGCTGCCACCAAAGCGGGGATCAGCACCTCCGGATCCATCAGTGGTTCGTATATACATACACTTCCAAAAGCCTTCTTCAGCTTTGTCTCTTTCTTCCTGTACGTACTTGGCTTATCTCCCGGGGGTTAATTAACGCCGTCTTTGCATGTGTGCGTATGGCTATACGTCTGAGAGGGGGCAGACGCTGATATTGCCAGGGAGAAGGCCCTTCTGCCTCTGAACTTCGTCTCCGCATGGAACCTGGAGACCCTGTTCTCCTCCAGCCCCAAGGGTGAAGAGAACTGGCACTACTCTACGGCGTTCATGGCCGGGGGCTACCGCTGGTACGTAAGCGGCCTCTTCATGCGCTTAACCGGCTCTTTCTCCGTGTAATGTTCTTGGGAAATGCTACTAATACTCTCCCTGTAAAGTTTTGTCACGCTCATCTACCCGCAAGTTCGTATACGAGGAGGGGAAGTGGGAATTCGCTGAGCCTATCACGTCCAACAATCTAAACAATATCATCTCATCTCATAAATTGAACTGTCACAATTTCCATTGCTCTCTCTCTCTCTCACACACACACACTCACTTTTACTGACACAATTTATTTATCCAATTACATCATTACATTCATATATCAGCTGGTCATAATCTAGTTTACCACAAAGTTCAAAAGGTTACTCCACTCTCTTTAGTTGCATCAATATTTTCCTATGATATTGTTGCAGGGTACTATTTACAATTCGAACGGGATTCTGTAGTGTGATTATCAGATCATAGTATTACAATCAAACACGGCAAACTCTGTAGACACAAAAATCACTAGAATTTAGCTAGATTCTTATCCTTTTTCTCTTGACGTATCATTTGCTTGGGCATGCTTACTTTTCTGATTTATTTCTTACATCTCTATGCTAAAATATCTTTCTGATGTATATTCGTGGCTAGTTTAATTAGTACTCCTAGTTAATTAATAGTTCACCGAGTTCGGTCGATTTTGGTGTTTATGTGACATGATGATTCTAAGAAGTTTTATGTACATAAGATGTTATCCTGATTATTCGTATAAATTAAATCTCTCAATCTTGATATGCAGGAGACTGGCCCTACATCCAACATGTCTCATAGCAGCGGATGGCAGAAGTTATTGGTCTCTCTCCCTAAAACTCGAGGATGTTACTATTCCACCATCCCACTTCATTGTTGAAACAATCTTAGAGTCTTATATCCTCGATGAAAACAAGAAGCAGAGCAAGAGAAAAGGTCATGCATCTTGTTACCCCTATTTATTTATTTATTTAAGCTTTTTAGTGAGATCCTATAATATATTACATATTCATGGTTTGCAAAAGCCACAGCCAAATATAATTACATTTTAGATTCATATCTTATATAAGTATTTTCTATTTTCAAGCTCATAATTTATTTCCTTTTTCATATTTCTATTTCCGGGTTAGAACTCTAAAACATGTCAATGGGCTTTCCAACTTGTTCGTTCATAATATCATAGACCACTATCATGACCCTGGTGCATTTTTTGGACTATCAGTGTGGTGATTAAGGGAGAGCGTTTGGAAGTTATTTCTAAGAGGACTTTAACTTAGAAAAAAAATATGATGACACAGAGAGAGCTTCTTTATAGTCATACAGAGGGTTTAAAGCCAAAAAACCAAAACGCCAATAAGTAACTATATGAAATATCCATACAAAAGATCATTCTAAGGAATGTATGAAAATATGCATCATTCTGGGAATTATAGTGTATCAAGATATACTACATAATAGAAGTTATATGCATCCGTCTCCGGCCATGCGTACACATTCATAAGGAATGTTTACATATATGACTACTGTGTTTTAAAGCTTTTTACAGATGATTATATATATATATATATATATATATATATATATATATATATTCTCATATTTTTGGATCCTAAATACATGTCTTGCAGTTTCCTATGAGTTTCAGAAATGCAAAAGTGAACAAGAGGAACCCCCATGTCTCGTATCTCTTGAAACCCTAAACTGCCCTTCTTCGGGCTTCCTCGTTGTGGAGGTTTCAAGTGTCATTGTTCAGGCAGAGGAGGATGGACCTTCGTCTCAACCTCAGGAAGAGAAAACCGAGTATACCTGGAAGATTGATGGGTTTTCAAAGCTAACAAACACAGCATATCAATCATCACCTTTTCTAATCGGGGGAAAAATATGGTACACTTCCTAACCTAAACACTAATTTAGGAGACAAATGAACCCTATGGTGGTTTTGTCACACTAGATAATCCCTCTTTTTTCTCTTGTCTGATGAAATGTATGTTTATTTTTCAATTTGTAGGAATCTGAACCTCTATCCCAAGGGAAGCCAACAAGAGAAATGTCTTTCTCTGTACTTGGCTCTAGATAATGCTAGCAGCCTCCCATCTTTTAAGAAAGTGTATGCCGACTTTGGCCTGATTATCGTGGATCAGATCCATGGGACAAGCCTTGAGAAACGAAGTAATGTGCATTATTTTAGATCAATGACATTTTAGCGACATTTTTTTGTCATAAATAGCTGTATATATTAATGCTAACATTGTTCACTATTTTTCAGCCAACCAAAG
Organism: Amorphophallus konjac; assembly: GCA_022559845.1. Classification (NCBI taxonomy): domain Eukaryota; kingdom Viridiplantae; phylum Streptophyta; class Magnoliopsida; order Alismatales; family Araceae; genus Amorphophallus; species Amorphophallus konjac. Next base: position 49,530 of record JAHNEJ010001716.1, on the reverse strand, counting down.
TTTCAGCTCAAACATTAAAGACTGGGGCTACCGATGCTTCGTATCGTTAGGCGATCTCCATGATCCATCGAAGGGATTCCTTGTGAATGACAGCTGCACTCTGAAAGTGGTCATTTATTCATGCAAGTAACACCGGAAGTGTGCCATGAGCCTTGAAATGTAACTACATCCAGTTGAGATAGAAGAGGAATAGAGAAAGAAGAATATAAGAAGGGAAGAAGAGTCATTGGGTGTGTCACCAAGAGGAACACCCCATCTCTTTATATAATATTGTTGTGATACAAGAAGTTCTACAAAACCAATATGGGACTAAATATTACATTACTCCCCCTCAAGATGGGGTGAAGATATCATGAAGTCCCATCTTGCCGACTAATATAGAAAACATAGAAGGATTCAATCCTTTAGTCAGAATGTCTGCCACCTGATCAGATGATTGAACAAAAGGAATGCAAACTTGACCCTGATCAATCTTTTCCTTGATAAAATGACGGTCGATTTCGATGTGTTTGGTGCCATCATGTTGCACTGGATTATTCACAATCTCGATTGCTGCTTTGCTATCACAATATAGACGAAGAGGAGACTCATCCCATAAATGCAACTCCTGAAGTAGTTTCTGTACTCCGCCAAACAACCAAGTTACCCCCAACATACATACAATATCCAGAGGTAGAACGCCTATCATCCAGTGATCCAGCCCAATCAGCATCAACAAATCCTTCGACCTGAAAGGTACTATATCGGGAGAACAATAGGCCCCGACCAGGGCACCCCTTCAGATAACGCAGCACTCTATAAGCCTCCTCAAAATGTCTCTCTCGTGGATCATGCATATGCTGGCTGATAACACTAACTGCATAAGCTATATCAGGTCGAGTGTGCGACAAATAGATCAATTCACCAACCAATCTCTGATATCTCCCCCTATCAACTGGCGCACCACCATCTGCCTGTAAGTGGTGATTCGGGTCTATTGGAGTAGGAGCTGGCTTACACCCCAACATCCCGGTCTCTAAGAGTAAGTCTAGTACATACTTGCGCTATGACAGAAAAATCCCTTTGGCTGATCTAGCCACCTCTATACCCAAAAAATATCTCAACGGACCCAAATCTTTCACCTCAAATGATTGTTTCATCTTGGACTTTAACTGCTTGATCTCATGTTGATCATCTCCTGTAACAATAATATCATCAACATAAATAAGGAGAATGGTTTTTTTCCCTTCACAATGCCTGTAGAATAAAGTGTGATCTGCATTACTCTGTCTGTACCCCATGTCTCTCACAGTTTTACTGAATCTTTCAAACCAAGCACGAGGAGACTGCTTAAGACCATACAATGATCTCTTCAATTTACAAACTTTCCCAGTAGTTGCTTCACTCTCAAAGCCTGGTGGGACGTGCATATAGACCTCCTCTTGAAGATCGCCATGTAAGAAAGCATTCTTCACATCTAACTGATGTAGCTCCCAGCCGAGGTTGGCTGCACACGAGATCAAAATACGAACAGAATTCATCTTTGCCATAGGAGCAAATGTCTCCTCATAGTCCACCCCATATGTCTGTGTGTAGCCCTTTGCAACCAGCCGAGCTTTGTACCTCTCCACCTTGCCTTCAGGTGTTTGTTTCACAGTGAACACCCATCTACACCCAACAGGACGCTTCCCAGCTAATAGAGGAACCAACTCCCACGTCTGATTTTTGGATAAAGCACTCATTTCCTCTAGCATAACCTCCCTCCACTTAGGATCTTCCATAGCCGCTTGCCAGGTATTAGGAATGCAAATAGAGTCTAATGCAGCTGCAAAACATTGGTAGGATGGAGAAACCGACTCATATGAAACATAATTAGCAATATCATAACGGTAACGAGCAGGAGGAACAGTTTGGCGAGTGCCCTTTCGCTGTGCAATAGGAATATCAAGGTCAGAAACAACTGAGAGAATGAGACTATTGTTACCGTTATGACTCGACGTAGAGATCTCAGAAGAAGAAGTGGATGGAACTTCAACCGGTGAAGACACTTGGATAGTAGTAGGATGTGGATGCACATAGGACTGACCTTCTTCATTCTTTCGTTCCCCTTGAACACCATCGCCACAACGATGAAACTCCCCCTGGATACCAGAATTACTAGGAGTGAAAAGAAACTCTTCTGGAAGAAGCAATGCTGGTGTCCCTTCATCAGAGGGACGAGTTTCATAGTAGGCTTTACCCTCACGAAATGTAACATCCATAGTGACCAAAAAATGCTGTTCTGGAGGGTAATAACACTTATATCCCTTTTGAGTAGTATAGTAGCCAACAAACATGCATTTCAACGCTCGAGGATCTAATTTACCAACAGATGGCCTGTGATCTCGAGCAAAGCAAACGCACCCAAATACTTTAGGAGGAACCACAGAATTTGTCGACCCTTTCAGACACTGAAGAGGAGATAAAAAATCAAGGGTTCTGAGAGACATCCGATTAATTAAGTACGCTGCAGTCAAAACTGCTTCACCCCACAAAAACTTTGGAACATTCATTGTAAACATAAGTGAACGAGTCACTTTCAGTAGATGTCTATTCTTCCTTTCAGCCACCCCATTCTGAGCAGGAGTGTCAACACAAGTTGTCTGGTGGAGGATCCCATGAGTTTGAAGATACTCATAAAATTCCTTGTTAGTGTATTCGGTCCCATTATCAGAGCGCAAAATTTTAATTTTGATATTGAACTGTGTGTCCACCAACTTATGGAATTCTTTAAAGCAACTGAGAACTTCGCCCTTACTCTTCAACAAGTATACCCAAGTTACTCGGCTGAAACAATCAATAAAAGTGACAAACCACCGATGACCTGTAACAGCGACAGTGCTACAAGGACCCCATACATCCGAATGCACAGTGTCAAAAGGTGCAGAACTTCTATTCCCAGAAACAGGATAAGTTCCTCTGGTATGTTTGGCCAGCTCACAATGGTCACAAACCAACATATGCGAATTACTCTTAAAAGAAGGAAACATACGGCCAAGAATTGGAAATGGAACATGCCCTAACCTACGATGTTGTAACACAATATCTGAGATAGCATTATCAACAGAAAAGGCAGACCTCTCTACATCAAGCTTCAAACTATGCATTCCACCTTCCAAGTAGTAGAGTCCATTGTGCATTTTACCACATCCAAGTGTCTTCCCCGTTTTCAGCTCCTGAAAGATGCAATAAGAAGGCAAAAAAGTGACAGAACAATTCAAATCTCGCGTAATAGAACTGATGGAAAGTAGATTTGTAGGAAACGAAGGGACATGTAAGACCGAAGACAATCTCAAGATAGGTGTACAGTCCACAGATCCTTTGCCTGAGATAGAGGTAAAAGATCCATCAGCGATACGGACTTTATCCCTACCCGAGCATGGGAGATATGACCGAAAAAAGGTGGATGTACCTGTCATATGACTAGAGGCTCCTGAGTCTATCACCCAAGAGTTGGATTCCTTACCTACACAATTGAATGCATGCTCGATCCTAGATGTGATACCTGACTGAGCAAAGTGTGAAGAGTCTAAATACCCCTCGGCTTGGCTAGGTGTCTCCGTCGCAGAGGAAGTAGTACTAGAAGATGTTTCACTTTGCCATCAACCGTCGCAGAGTCTGATACTCCTCCGTAGACATATTAGGTATATTGCTCCCAATTTCCTCAGACACATGAGCCTGCCCAAGGTGACTACCACGACCACGGCTTCCAGCTCGACTACCACCACGATGTCCAGCACTATCACCACGACCACGACCACGACCAAACTGAGGAGGACGACCATGAAGATCCCAGCAATAGGCCTTGATGTGCCCCGGCTTCTTGCAATGGTGACATACTTTCTCTCCTGATAGTTGAGGCTGCACAGTAAGAGCTGATCGCATTGGAGCACCCGATGCTGAGGTGACCCGCCGCCGGGTTTCCTCGCTTAGGATAGTAGAGAATGCTTGGCCCAAACTAGGAAGAACATCTCGAGCCAATAATTGAACACGAACGGACTCAAACTCTGAATTCAGACCATAAAGGAAGTCCTGAACCCGTTCATGTTCGAGATATTTCTGGAAGCCATCAACATCAATTGAACAGGCAGGAACAAAGGTTCTATAATGATCAGCCTCAGACCATAAACGCTTCAATTCTGTGGCATACTCTGTCACCGACAAATCTCCTTGATGGAGTTCCCGCAACTGGGACCGAATCTCAAAAAATTATGCAGAATTAAATTTTTGTGAAAACATTTGAGTTGTTGTCTCCCATACCTCATATGCAGTCTCAAGTAATTGAACACTCCTGGCAACACTTGGTGCCATGGTATTAAGGAGAAATGCCAAAACAACCGAGTTCTCCATCTTCCATTGTACCATGCTAGGTGCATCATTGGGAGGCTTCTTTACTATACCAGTCAAATATCCCTCCAAACCTCGTCCTTGCACAAGCAGACGAGTACTCCTTGCCCAGGTCAAATATGTTGCTGGCCCATCAAGTTTGACTGCCACTTGTAAGGCATTAAGGGATACAGTCTCTCGAGTTGAACTACTTGCAGTAGTGGTTGATTGTGCAGCCGTTATCTGCGCTGAGATAAGGCGCTCAATCAACCCTTCAAGATTCTGCATAGTAACTGGGTCGGCCATCCCCGTTTAACTTATATAACACAGCTACACAAGGAGACTGCTCCTTTATACTTCAAACATCAACAAATATTGCTAACAAACCACCAACAAACATCCATGGACATTCATACACACCATCTCCAAACAACACCTCAAGATGACAGCAGAGTATCTTGGGAAGCGACGCATACCTCAAGAAGGCGATAGAGAAGATAAGCCCACGACTGCACTAGATCCCATGGCGAGACAGCGAGGAATATGACGTCCGTGCCGGTGAAGGGCAACGACTTCTTGTTGCACACATAACTCGAGAAAGAATTATTTTGATGGGGGCAACACACTTGCCTCAGCACGCCCAGGCGTGCCCGACCGCCGATCCCCCCTCCAAGAAGAAGGGGGGGGGGGGCGACGCACTTGCCTAGGCAAGCCTGGGCGCACCCGATTGGGCGTGGAGTGTCACCCGCCCCTCACACTTGGCTCTGATACCAAGTTGAGATAGAAGAAGAATATAAGAAGGGAAGAAGAGTCATTGGGTGTGTCACCAAGAGGAACACCCCATCTCTTTATATAATATTGTTGTGATACAAGAAGTTCTACAAAACCAATATGGGACTAAAGATTACATTACATCCAAATTAATCAGAACAGAACTTGTTTATTTAATGTGAGATGGGATTGTTTAGCATCTTATTTGTACCCAATGCCAGTGAGTTCGACCATTTGAAGTGCCGTTTATTTTAAAGATGAAAGCAAATCATTTGCTATTGATGATTGGGATGTCAAAATTGATTTTTTTGATGCACAAAACTATTTCGATTCCAAGAGGGATAATTAGGTATTAGAATCGGAGCTCAGGTCCAGTTGTCTTAAATCAACGAGCTTATTCGCATAGTTTAATCATTGGACTTGGTTTCAAATGGTGACGGATGGTTTCTTGTTTCTTTTAAATTTACATAATGATATTACCATTTCAGAATATATAACCCTTTCCATATGCATTAATTTACCAGTTTGAATACTCTATCTGCAAACTATCCAAAGAGCAAATAAATGGTCAAGTAATATAGTTCTCAGTTACCATGGGCAATCCCCAGTACTTCTAAGAGCTACAGCCTCTAGGCCTGTCTAATTCTTGTGGGCCAGGTGGTACCTACAGCTCGTTCCAAGCTGAAGAGTGGCAAGACAACAGTGGATGGATTGGCGAGTAGCCCAACGGCAAAAAGCTACAAAGGAAAGCTTACAACATGGAAATCCGAATGTATTACGACAGACACGAGTCCGTTATTAGTTATTTGTAATAAGAGAAGTAGAGCTCACGGTGACGGTAGACCATGAGATGAGAATGAAGAACAACCCCCCATGGCTCTTACTGTTGCTGTTCAACGAATTTAAAAGGGCAGGTGGCTGTTGCAGCACATCCCCTATGGACAGGGTTCAAAGGTTCAATGACCTTGAAGTAGTTACGTCAGAAAGACTTCCTGTCATTTGGTGATGCATATTTGGCAACTAGTCTAATGCAATAAGACAGTTTCAGATTCAAGCAACTCAATAACAAAATTTGAATCAAGTGCTGAAACACAAGATAAAATGAAATCTCTCTGAAGTACCAAGTTAACATTGTCACCTACCACTTAAAGAAACAAATTCACTAATAAGTGATATAATACTGCAGCACAACAAAAATAATGCTAGCTCATTTGAAGCATCATAGTGGAGTAGTGGGACAGATGGCTCAGGCCTTAGGTTTGCTCTCAAAACATCATGAGATTCACACACAGCTAGTACTTGTGTTTGGGCGAGCGGATGACTACTTCGCTCAAAAGTATGCTCAACCAATCGGCAGAAGACCATGTCATTATCACAGGCATTAAACACTTTGAGAATAGTGAGAATGAAACCATAAGATGAAAGTATCTAGATGGAAACAAACATCAATCAGAAAACACATACAAGAGTTTTCTTGCTTATGGAGCACCAACACTTTCATACCAGAGACCACTAATTCGCATTATGTAGGCATGTTGGTATGAAGCTCAACACAATATTTTACTACAGCCCACTCATTATGCACAAGAATAAAGTTTTTCAACCATATATAGGGGGCATTGGAAATTTGAAGACTGGCTAACATTGCCACATAAGGACTGAAATGCCTCTTTCTCAATGTGGAGACACCACAAAAGGAGTAACAAGAATGGAAGAATTAGCATGACAGAGAAACACTAAACTCAATAAACTTGCAGAGTGTATGCACAAAGTCTCTCTCTATACATTGGCCATGTGAAATATTAGGAATCTGTCTATCAACAGAATATTATTACGGGCTTCCAGCCTGGGCTACCATGTATCAAGTATTCATCTGCATAAGCATTTTCTTCGGTTGCCATTTATGTTCAGGCATTTGGATTTGCCTTTCAATGTTAAGGGGTTTGGTATTATTTCTTGTGAAGAAGGAAAATTCCCGTGTTCCTTTTGTTCCATATCAAAGAATACACCCTATTGTCTAAACTCTGGAATACACATTGTCCTGCCAACCAAGAAATTCTAGGTGGCTTCCTTCTTCCTGTTCGGAAAATGAAAGTCCCTCAAGATACTCTTACAAATTCATCTAAAATATGTGCATGAGATGAGCATGTGATAGTCATTTTCTTCCACAGGCATCAGTCATACACAAGATGCAATGATTTTGTAGATTCAAAAAGAGTGTCAAGCTGTCCAACGGTAGAATCTCTGTTCAACATTGGCATCCACATGAAGAGATTAAAATAATAGAAGCAACGCCACTGAAATCTTCTTATAAACAGTTGCTCAAAAATCTACTCTAGTTAAAAGATAAGTACATAGACTTACAGAGAATTTTCTACCAGCCTCCCAACTATGTTTAATCAAATTTATTCATGAAATTCTCAGTTCTAGTCTGTATGTCTTGAACAATTCTGAGGCTCCCAAATTTCAAGCACTGTTGGATTTCTGTGGACGATAAAATGCCAAGTGTTTCTCCCGAGTTTCAACTATAAAGTCATTCTATAAGGCATGAGTCTAGTAGTGGGTTACAGCAAAATGCATGTAGCAATCTGCAATCACTTAACAAAGTGGCAAGTTTAGGGACACCTCATGGCTATGGTCAGAGCTTATCAGCCATCAAACTCCCAGGGAATCCATCTCTGCAGTTGCATCATAGCAAAACAGATGAGCCAGAAATTTCATGTCTTTTCTAGAAGACAGTTCAAGTTGAATACTAATGAGTGATGACACTGATCTATATATAAGAGTTCATAAATGGTGTTCTAGCCATCTTTCCGAACAGTTTTCTACAATGTAAAAGAAGACAAACAAGGAATATTGTTGACATTCCACATACACTTGAAATAACTACCTCTCTAGCCGATGTGTTTATTGTTCGCTTGGTAATAGATGACACCTCAATAACTGCTTTGTTTATCAAGGCATGGCAAAAAGTGTATGTTAGGATTAATAATTAACAAAATAGGCTAGCTACTTTCCTGCCCCCATGTACTAGTCCCCTGGAGACATGAGAAGTTTTTTGCACAAGTAATTTAATGAGAAATTCCATATAAGTAGTGGAAAAAGAAAATGATTATGTGCATAGTTCAAGAATAAACATTTAGAAAACATTGGCACAGCTGATCAGAACGAACTTGAAATAGACTAGCAAATCTGTGATCCGGGTGTTCTTCCATATGAGATCAGCTTTCTTTTTTTCTGAAAACAGAGATGTAAAACATGAAATAAAATATTTGAAGATGCTATGTTTGATTAACTTCAAAATTCTAGCTTAGCTCAAGTCATTTAAGTAGATTTAGTTGTGCAGATATGACCCAATCACCACAATATCATCAGTATGAACTACAGCAAAATAATAGCCCCCTTTAATACAAGAAAACGTACTTGGCATAGAAGGCCTTGGCCCATACAAAGCTCATTAGCTAACTCTGATTCATAGTTCATAATCTCTGGTGCAGTTGTATCATACACTCTATCGTCTAACTCTATAAAAAGCAAGTCAAAGAAAAGGAACCAAAACCTTGGCTGGGTTGGTATCACAAGTATGAATTCTCAGCCTTAAGAAGTGAACTGAAAACAAATAAATCAACAAGAAGTGGGTCAAAAAAATTTCCTTCATTCTTTCACGAGCTGATTCAAAATCAATTGTTCTCACAATGCATCATAGTGCAACTTTCAAAAAACACGAGAGCGTCTCCAAGCACATACCCTCTTTTCCAGAGGGCTTTACCAATTGCAGAACTGAGCTCCATCTTCCTCTTCTTCTTGCCTTCTTCTACCCCCACCACCAGCCCTCTCTATCAACCCTGGTCCAAGTCTAAACCACACCCTCGCCCTCTCCATGGGCAGCAGCCTCTTCTCCCCCTTTATCTCCACCATCCGATTCCCATCAGACGGCGGTCTTAGCAGTTCTCGACTCCCAACCCATCGCACCACCTCCATCTCCTTCTCTACTACTTTATGGCTCGCCCTCCTCTCCTGGCCGCCCCCCACGTGTCATTGTAGTTGAAATTATATTTACAAATCTTTTCATATAGGTTTTTTTGATGTGATTGGATCTTATGCACAGGGACATTGATCGAGTGATAATTTTTGTTTAGAAACAACAAAGTAAAAGAAAATGCAACAAACTGCAATGAAACCTTGATATGCCTAACCTTTTGGGAGGGAGAGGCATGTATAATTTTACTTTTGTATTTTAGTAAGTGATATGAAGAAATGTTTTAAAAAAATATTTTCTTTGAGTTATACGGTGCCAACATCTTTTTGTCACCTCATATGTGACTAAATCTTAGTGGATGCTAATAAAAGAGCTCGGGGAAGGTCTAAAATGAGATGGTGCGATGTTATTAGGAAGGACATTAATTTTTTAGGTTTAAATACGAATATTGCACTTTATAGAAATCTTTGGCGGAACATGATTCATGTAGCCGACCCCAATTAATTGGGATAAGGTTCTGATGATGATGATGATGTGACTCAAATTTTTGACCCTTTTAAACTTGAGAGTGCACAACTATTTGGTTGTCTAGGGTTAATTATATATATATATATATATATATATATATATATATATATATATATATATATATATATATATATATATATATATGTTGACACTTTGCTCACCATAGGAAGTCGTCTTCGATCTAACAGTGGATATAAATTAGCGTAATGCGACCCGTCTATATGTTATAAAACTCAAAATTAAGACCTAAAAATAGCAATCTGTGATTAATTGATCTCATCTTATCGTACATTTTATGAACTTAATTTGGATTCCCATTAAATGCGCATGTAATAAAACTTGATGCCATGTCATATATGTTAATTGTTATTTTTTTTGGATTAGATTGTCGTTGGATTAGATTTTTTGGAAGATTCAAAATAAGATGGTGTGATGTTATTAGAAGGGGACATCAACTTCTTATATTTAAATTATAAATAAAATTTTTGATAATTTTTTTTGACGAAATAAGATTCATATAAATGATCCCAAATAATGAGATAAAGACTTTGAGATTGTTGCTGGACTCGATGGTTGGTATCCTTCTATATTTGGCCCAATTTCCTTATATGGGATACAAAAGGCATGGGAGGACCTGGCAGTTGGTCTGTCATCCACAGACTGCAAGACTTCATCGTTGCGATTAGGGATGTCAAAAATACCCGCAAATCCGATTACCCGCATTACCCGACCCGTGATGGGTCGGGTAATACCCGAATAAATGGATATGGATTCGGGTTCGGATATGTTTAAAATACCCGTTTCATATTCGGATAGGGTATGGATTTAGTGTACCCAAATCCGTACCCGATCCGAACCCGCTCTTAATAACTTATTGTGTATGTTAGGCCTATGATTTTGACATGAACCTAATCCGTTGTCCGTCTTGTTGAGTTTGTGAGTTTAGAATTCTTGCTAAAATTATAAGGTCGTTTTTATAAAACATAAAAATTACTTTAGAAAGGAAAGAATTGACCGGATTTCTTTTTTTTTAATTCTCATAAATCTCATATTTCTTTGGATGTGAACGTGGACTCATACTTTATGGACGGATACGGATATCCGCGGATATATCCATACCCGTGACGGATATACCCGTATCCATATCCGCTAAAATAATAGGGTACTATCCGGGTATGGTATTAGTAAAATTTTTACGGATATGATATGGTATTGGTCTACCCGAATCGAACCCGATCCATTGACATCCCTAGTTGCGATCACTAGCGAACATATTACGTAAAGAGAAAATTTCGCTTGTGAATACACACCGCTTGACGTAAAGAAGAAGACGATATAAGGACGGGGAAAGGTCAGAAAATCTTCAGAATTAATTAATTAATTAATTTAAAGACATAATCTGCCTTCTGTTCATAAAAATATCATGAAACGAAGAAGCCGCCAGATCAACATAAAACGACGTTGGCATTCTTTTGCTTCACCTCCCGTAAGCATAGGCATCCATTCCGAATGTTGAAGCCTGGTATTAAATATATAATAATACCAAGAAGAAGCTACATCCCCAAAAGATGATAAGCTCAGTGGATTAGCTGAGAGCGAGTTAAGCAATAATAAGGGTCACTTTGCTAACCGAGTTGAGTTAGCGAGACTGTGTGTGAGGAGAGAGTCGAGCCTATCACTCTCTCTCTCTTATCTACCGAGTTAGTCTAATTGGATCTCAAACCGGCCCTAAAAAGATTTATGAGCATGGAATATATTAGTAGAAAAGCAACTAGAACGTGCACAGAAGCTTACGAAGATGATTAGTTCCAGTTTGATATATGTAGGAGATCCTCTGGGTTTGTCATCGGGACGTGTAGGTTTAGATTTTTTAGAGTTGAACAGAGGATAAAGATGTTGCATTATTATCTAGTAGAGTGATAAGGTAATGCTAAATTGCTAATCCCCAAAAGCATCAAATTGAAAGAATATTGCACCATTTGAAGGCAGACTTAGTGCAGTAATAAACAAAGAGAAATGTTAGCTATCCTCTTGAACGGGCAAAAAAGTTACCCGTTTAATGTACAATTTCTCCGTGTCATTGGCACGTGTGTCTCATTTTTAAATTATTTAAATGCTTCTTAAATAATTATGTACATTTTCATCTTATTGTCACCGATATTCATGTATTTGTCACACTTAGATAGTTATTTTCACTCTTAAATAATTATTTGTCACTCTTAAATAACATTGAAAGTCCCGTTCGTCGTCTTGAAAATAAGTAAAAATTGACCAGAGTTGACCATTTGTCACCCTTATATAACTATTTATCACCCTTAAAAAAATAGCTATCCCTTATATAGGTATTTGTCACCCTTAAATAACATTAGAAGTCTAATTCGTCATCTCGAGAATGCGCAAAAGTTGACATGAATCGACTATCTGTCACTCTTACATAACTATTTGTTACCTTTAAGCCCACTTTGATAACGGAATAAGGGACAAGTAAAGTGAGTTATTCCGTCTACTCACCCTTAACCTAATTTGATAGCAAAGTTAAATTATCTGAGATCGATTAGGGTTAAGACTCTTATTTTAAGAATAACTCATTCTACCATTTCACATAGAATGAATTATTCCTAAAGTAAGAGTACGTTGTCAAACTGAAAAAGAAAAAACCCAAGAAATAACTCACCCTAATCCACCTCATATGAGTTATCCTAACTTATTATCAAAGTGACCTTTAGATAACTATTTTTTACCCTTATATAATTATTTGTCACCCTTAAATAACATTAGAAGTCTCATGCATTCCCTCGGAAATATGTTTATATAGTCATTTGTCACCTTTAGATAGTTATTCTTCACTCTTAAATAACTATTTGTCACCCTTATAGTATTAAAAATCTCATTAAAAATACATATAAAATTGACAAGTGAAATTCACACACTGCATATGTGACCCAATGAGATATAAAACGGATAATAAACTTCCCCATCCGCACAGATAATAAGCATTTCTCGTAAGCAAATATGTCCCAAGTAAACCACTCTCAACGTAGGCTTTACCTTCGGGGTCCAAGCAGAAAAGGGGACGACAAATCTCGGATATAGTTTTTCTACTGTTCCTCAATCAAACACTTGATGCAATTCCTCCTAAATCCGAAAGCATGGCATAGTGCCCTTCCATTTCAAATGCCCATCTCGCGAGTGTCTCAATAAAAACATTAAATATAGATGCCAACATGGTGTCCTGGTGCCAATCTCTCACCATTCTATGCAAAAAGCCATAACCAGTAAGGCCAACCATACATGACTTGAACAGATTATTTGCTTTCCATGCCATCCCACATTCAGCTGATGTCCTACTGACTCTTGCGATGCAAAGGCATCCCAGCCAGGAGCTCTGAAGCCTCCTCAACAGTTCTAGTGATGGAAGTGGCAGACAAAGAATGGCTGGCTACCATGTAAATCCATTTCATATGATAGAAAAGTGTCAACAAATCCATTGTACAGAAATTTTTTTTAAAAAAAAAAATCGTCGTGTGTAAAAATTCTATCATGAGCCTACTTTCTTTCACCTATCTTGCTAGCAACCTCAGCTTTTGCAATGTGAATCAAAAAAGTGCCCGCGAGGGAGGTTGCAAGAATCAGCATAACAAAAACACTGTTCCAACCCCTCGTTGAAATGTATCCTGTAAGCAAAGGCCCAAGAGCTGCTCCAACAGAGCCAGTGCCATCAATAATGGCTGTCACGGTAGCCAAAGCTCTTGAGTTCCCTCTAATCGAGTCCTGTGTACCGAGGTCTGTTGCAACAGCAGTGGTAATGAGAGAGTATGGACCATTTACAAAGTAACCAGAGAGGAACATCAAGGCAGTGTTGAAAGAGTTGGAGATGCTCCCATAAACCCGGAAAGAAATAAGTGTCGGAATCGATAGAAACAGGAAGAGAAGAGAGGTAACTGCACGAGCTCCCATCTTATCAGATATGTAGCCTGCTGTAATCCCACCGAATACTCCTCCCACATCAAATATTGTAGAAAGGATTCCCGCAGTTTTGTGCGATAAATGCTTCCCAGCAACAGCTGTTCAAAAATTCCAAGAAAAAAAAAAGAAGTTCCAATATCAGAGTACACAATTGATTCCTCCTCAAAGCATAAAGATAATGAAACCAACAGAAGCGTGGAACAGCATTTTAGATTCTTAACTTCTGGATCCCTACGAATGAATTGCTACTATACCAATTAGGTCTATTAGGAAAATTTAAGACATACATCTCCTTTCTACTCTAGTGTCACATCTAACTATCAGATGTTCCTGTCACTCTGTTACATTTTGGTGATGTTCCAGTAAGGACAGAGAATGAACCTCACATTCCCTGATAAAACCCACTTAACTTCAAACAAAAGGGGGAAAAAAGGAAACATTTTTTCCTGTTAATTGGCATTGGAGATCCCAAACTCACATTCCCTGATAAAAGCCAACCATCTAATAACTCCAAACAAAAACTAAAAAGGAACCATTTTTTCCTGTTAATTGACATTAAAGATCCTAACCTCACATTCACTGATAAAAGCCACTCATCATAGTTCGAAACAAAAGGGGGGGGAAAGGAACCATTTTTCTGTTAATTGACATTAAAGATCCTATTCCATGATAATTCCTGTTGATTCATGTCAGGATCAATACATAGTTACGTGCAAATATACTACAATCCAATCAGGAAAAGAAGGAAGACTAGGCTGTCAGCCATATATGCTTGTAGAGCATATCCATTAATGGACGCATGAAAGAAATGTCGGGAGAATGCACAAAAGAGTAAGAACGATCCTCTATGGGATAGAGACAGGAACATCGTAATCAAAGATGCGGAATAATTGCTTCTGCCGTTCTTGTGATACTGGAGAGAAAGGAGAGAACATTCTGCACATGATCTACATACCATTGTGTCGTATGTAAAATGGCAACCAATAGAGGAACGTGTATGCCACCAGCTTGGAGAAGAAGAGGCAGAAGGCATACGGCGCCACACCTGGCAACCTCCATGCCTCCAAGAACCCAATGGCGGCTTCCGAATCCAGATCCGGTGCTCCCGATTCGAGAAGTGTGACTTCCTCCCCTCGCCCGCTCTCCACATTATCCACAGATGCACTACCCTCTCCATTCTCGTTCATCTCGATCTCGGATGCTGCGGGTTCGAACCCCAGATCCTTTGGGCTTACGACCAGGAACGCGAGGACGATGACCCCGACCACCATGATTAGGATTCCGGGTAGGACAAACGACCACCCCCAGCCGTACTCCAACACCGCCGAGGCCACTACCGACCCCAGAATGTTCCCCACGGAGGTGTTCGAGCTCCAGATCCCCATGATGAGGCCCCTCTTAGACTTGCCGAACCAGTTCCCCACCACGGCCACAACGCACGGCCACCCTATCGACTGGAACAGACCGCTAGCGATCTGGACCACCAAGAAGAAGGCCAGCCGGTGGACGTCCCACCAGTACCCCAGGCCAAAGGCGACGGTGGTGACCCCGCTCCCGAACATCCCGAAGGCGAGGAAGCGGCGGAGGTCGACCCGGTCGCCGGCGTGTCCGGCGAAGTACATCCCGGCGGAGTAGGAGGAGAGGAAGGCGAGGTCGAGCTCGCCCAGGCGATGAGGGCCCCGGGGCCCGTCGAAGGGCGGCCACCCGGCGGAGGTGGCATTGAGGGGCGCGCCAGGCGAGGAGATCTCGGAGCCGAGGACGCTCTTGACGATGCTGGGGGGCTTGCGGGAGGCGTGGAAGGCGGCGTAGGCGGAGAAGGTGAGGAGGAGGACGCAGATCTGGTGGAAGAGATGGGTCTGGTGGGGAGAGGGAGGGGGAGGGGGGGGCGCTAGGGTTTCCATCCACGCAGAAACCCTACTTTGGGTTGCTCTTGGTCGGACATGGAGGGTGGAGGAGGAGGGAGGAAGGCGGAAGGGAAAAGGCGGGTCTTGGTGCCGAAGCGGCGGTTGGTGGCGGCGACGTCGCGGAGTGGCGACTTTGAAAAGTGTGGGAAGGTTGGAAGGGGAAACGGGCAGTGGGACGTGGTCGGCAGCCGTTGACTGGTAATTGGGCCGGCAACGATTGAACCGGGAACATGATCTACTGATCTCTTTGTTGGAGCTTGTTTATGATCAACTTACATTATGGCACACGGTTGTTTTGAATGCAAAGGATAGATGGGGATATTGGAACGAGGCGCATGACCGAGAGTTTTTGATTGTAATTGAGTTTTTCTAGGTCGTAACTTTGTCGTGACCCCGCCCAAAAAAAAATTTGTCGAATACAATCCCGAGATGCTCGATCACGTAATCTCATCCCGAATAGATAGACTTATTTTTTTATCAAAATTTTAATTTAGATAGTCAAAATATAGTTAACATAGATCTATTTAAATTTATTACGTGCATCAAACTTGGTCATAAATTTGTCTTTCATTAATCTACTTTTTTTAATAGTAGGATAAACTTTCATTTCACCCCGATAGAAAATTTACCCATCAGAGGAGCAAATAAAAACCACCACCATAAGGAAGTGTGTAGCTAGGCCAACATTGGTAAAGACCCAACGCACTAGGTTGAAATATGAACGGTCAGTCAAACAAGAGAAATCATATCTGTCATCGGAGAGAGCATGCTCCATCCATCAACAAATTAGTGTTGCAACTACACCGATAGCTGAATGTAGGAAGATTGAGTCTAAGAAGATACGCCATGTCATAGGAGAGAATAAGAGCCCGGTCTCAAGACACTTCAGCTGTAATGACTTAAAATTTGAGTACCGAAAAGTAACCGGCACGACTCAAATTCTGACTCCCCACCCACGAGTCTTGGAGCTCGAAAAGGTTGGATGGGTGTTGCGTGAGTGTGCGAAAATTCAGAATGAATGTAGAAAATAAAGTGCAGAAATTAAAGTTGCTATTAATTATATTTTTATATACATATTATAGTCCAGAGTACAATTACAAAAGTACAACCGAACAAAAGAAAAGTCCAAAGTCTCAAGGACATACCACGACTGAAAGAAGACTGGCAACACTAGATCGCTAATAACGCTGCCCAAAACCTCCGCATCGCGAGAGGGCGTACTGCACCTGAAAAGAAAAAGAGGTAAGTCTCCTCTCATAGGCTCAGTAGGGGTCACGCTGATTCCTTCACAACGAAACATAATAAACAAAGCAGTGAACAATAAAATAAGAAGAACAATACTGTAAATAATAAACAATTGTACTAAGCTACCAACCGTATAAAGCACGTGCACGTAATGATATGCCTCGAATATTAAGAACAAACCACGCTAACCGAGTTCTCATACGCCAGGCTATAGGAAGCGGAACCACCATAACCTGTCTTGAAGTAACTCCCCTGGAGTACACTAAGGGCTAGAATCTAAACTGCCAAGTAGACCCTCGGTTATTCAATGGAGGAACACGGCTACGCTGTCGGAATAGGACTCTCGAGGGTAGAAAGGAACCGCGCCTCGATCACGTATGACGGGGTACACCGAGCCGTCAGAACACTAAACCTCGTCAGTAGGAAACCCGAGTCGCTACCTCTCAAGTGACAGGAGTACTATCCACTAGAAGCAAACCCGGATGCGTCCACTGACGTCTTAATCCATGCCTCGGGTGTCTCCCTACTCGCCCCAGGCAGAAACTGAGACATTGTAACTAAGTAACCACAGAACAAAGATTATTTGGGGTCGCACTCGTCAGTGCAGGTCCGACCTCCCAATCACATGTGCACACACAGACCATCTACTCCAAGTCAAGTCCTCTAATTAGTTTTCCCCCCAACTCAGACTCAGACTGCAAAGGCAAGGGGCCCTATGGTAACCAGCTTAAAAATCGTCTCTTCTGGACTAGCTTTCCACCACTCCCAAGTGAGTCCGCACCTGCGTGCGCAGGAAAGCTACTACTAATGGGGAAGGTCACTGAAGGTGAGAACTCGCTATCAAAGTGAAAACTATCGGAGTACCACCGGTCCATATTAATCCATCATACATATATACATAATACTTCACGGGACGGCTCGGAACAGGTAGAACCCAAGTAGAATCATCTAGATAGTAGGTCCATCGGTAGCCGACTCATGCGGCTCGAGCAGAATTAACTATCAGCACAGAAATGCCAAAAAAAATGGGTTTTCTAGTTTCTGGGACCTATCAGTGGCCGCCTATAGGGCCTGGGCGGCCATCACCCTAGCCGCCCAACAGACCTAGGCAGCGAGGGGCTTGGCCGCCCAGCAGGGCACCCCTGGGTGGCCAACCCACTGGCTGCCCTGCACCCTCCTCCCAAAGGCCAAGGCGGCTAGCACTCGGTCGCCCAGTAGACTTGGGCGACCAAGGGTTTGGCCGCCTAGCACGTCACCCCTTGGGCAGCCATTGCCGCCCAGACCTCTAAGCGGCCAGAGGACTGGCGGCCCAGACTTGGGCAAGGCGGCCATCCTTCTGGTCGTCTTCCTCCTCAGGTGTCACTCGAAGTGGCCACCTTTTGTGAAGGGCTCTACACGGGAAAATTCTACAAGGGGGGTTTAAACCGCGCCCAACTCGCATTGTCACAAGTGGGAAAACATGGGGAATCAATCCCCGGCTACCATGCTACCAATTTATATCAATTAAAGTATAAATAACCATTCGAATCGATGAAACCGCCGCTCATCCCGTAACCTGGCATTTCCCCCTAAATGAAATGAAACCCACTCATTCTCGCCCGTAACAACGTAAAATAGCGAGAAGTCAAAAGGGTCCATCCCCCTACCTTAGACGGAAGAATCTCGCACTGAAACGCCAGACCACGTGGTCTCCCGAGTTTTGCGGTTGAACCACGTCGTGCCTCCACCGATTCTCATCCTCGCTCCCATCTACTACCCTTTGTCGTTGCCTAACTGTCTCAGCTCCCACGCCACCGTCGGCTACCGAGGTGAGAGAGAGAAGGAAGGTCACAGAGGAGGAAGAAGATGAGGAGAAGGAGAGAACGAGGGGCAGGAGATATAAATAAGGGTTTATGTTTTTTTAAATAATTTTATTATTATTTTATCATATTTTTTATTTTATTAAAACTTCTAAAAAATTAACTATTAAGATTATTTTATAGTCTTGAAAATTAACTTTTTGACTTAAAAAATCTAGAAAAAGCATGGCATGCTCAGCGCGCCTACTCGGGCTCAGAATAACCCTTAAAATTCATACTTGAAGTTCTAAAGATTCTTATTTTAAGATCTGAAAATTCCAAACACGCTCCGAGACCCACAAAACTACGATCCGAAAATTAGGGGTATTACATCAACGACTAGCGATGAGCTCCCAAATGACCGCATGAACATCCATAGCACTACCAACTTTAACAAACTCTTAAACAATGTTATCATAACCGAATCGGTGTCTGAATCGGTCAATGCATTGGTTCGGTTCGAACCGGTTGGACCGTCAATCAAACCGGTTTAAACCGTGACATCATCATAATATAATTATGATGTCATAAAATTTTAATAATTTTAAATATATCTAAATTATAAATATTAATCTATGCATATAACCAAAAGATATATCAACTCAATAGTCAAAGAAGTAACATCATCTGTCTTTAAAGTTTACAAACATAAATCAATCACTTCATTAAAAGTCTAAACTCAAAAGAGTCAAAACTACATATATGATCATAAAAAGATCTTATATAATCTTCAAAGAATCAACATTGAATTTCAACATGAGCTTCATATTCTTCTCCGACAGTCAAAGTCCCTAGAAATACATATAAACAATTGAATATTAACAAATCATAACTTACTAAAATAGTGATAAAGTTTAATTTTGATAAAACTAAAATATAATACCCAAGTCCTCATCATCTCTCGTAAACTGTGAACTATTTGGTTGATCTATTTGAAGCCCATTATCAACATCTTCATTAGTAAATAGAGGAGACTCCTCTTCCACCACCCACTCTTCCATAAGATCAATATCTTCTAAAGATATAGGATCAAAATATTGCTTCTTCTTTTTCTTCCTACAAAAATATATAGTAGAAACTATTAAACTTAGAATGTAATGAAATCAATAGATTATAATACACACATATTTTCTTACTTATCCAACAATCGTAGATTGTAATTATCGTATACAAGGTCACATAATCTTTGATTCTCTAAGCGATTCCTCTTCTTAGTGTGTATACGTTCAAAAACACTCTAATTACGTTCACATCCAGAAGAGCTGCATGTTTGACTTAGAATTTTTACCGCCAAATTATGTAAATTTGGAGCACAAGCTCTATAAATTTGCCACCAAATAGCTGAAAATAAAATAGATATACTGGGTTAGCCATCTTACCCAAATTTATAATCAAATTATCAAAAGTAATAATCTAAATAAAATAACAATACCTAGAGCCAAGGTATAACGAGAAGCTATTGCGGCTGGTCTTCCAAAATCTTCATCTGCATATCTAAATTTATCTAGCTCTGGATTAATTTTCACTGGCATATCAACATTGCCTTGACATACCCGATGAAGAGATTCATTAACCCCTTGCATTGTCAACACTCTTGTTTCATTATCCATGTCATATTGAAATTATGGATTGAGCCAATAGCATGCTAAATGAAGAGGTCGACTAAGTTGATGATCCTCTCGAGAATCCACAATTGAGATGAATGGTTCAATGTTCATCTTAAATTTCAAGAGTGTTTTCTTTATAGCATTCTTAGTCCTTCGCATACTTTCAAATATGTATCCCATAGATGGCCTTTCATCACTATCTACCATTCTTAATACACGAACAAGTGGCTCAAAAGCTTGCACAACTATCAAACATTTATCCCAGAATGAAGTAGACAGAATCAAATCAGATACAACAATGCCTTTTTGAATTTTGACCAATTTGCTGTCAACCCATTCTTTACTAGTCATCATAGCTCGCAATTGATTTTTACAACTCAACAAATTTTGAAGTGCAAGAAAGTGAGTTGCAAATCGAGTAATAGCTGGTCGAATAATTTCTTTCCCACCTGTAAATTTTCTCATCAAATTCAAAACAAAGCCATGATTATAAATGAAAGTGCTAATAGTCCGAGCTTGATTGATTAATTCTTTAACATCATCCATCTTAGCTATATCTTCCAACATCAAATCTAGACAGTGTGCTACACCTGGTGTCCATACAATATATCGATATTGCTGATTCAATAAAAAACCCGCAAGCTTGTAATTGGCTGCATTATCAGTTACAACTTACAACTTGGACAACATTTTCAGCACCAACTTCTTCCACAACGCCAATAAGTAACTGAGCAAGCATTTCACCAGTTTTTGCATGTTCAGAGGCATCAACTGACTTTAAAAATATAGTTCCCTTAGCACAATAAACCAAAAATTTATCAAAGTCCTTCCCTTCTTATCTGTCCATCCATCAGCCATAATTGTACAATCAAACACTTTCCACATTTTTTTGAATGAATCAATAGATTCTTTCAACTCTTCAACACTTTCTTGAGTAAGAAACCACACAAATCATGAAAAGTAGGTACTTTATATCCATAACCAATTGTTAATGATGAATCAAACATAGCTTGAAAACGTGGAGAATTTGTAGCATTAAATGGAATACATGACTCATAAAACTATTTTGCAGCTTCTATGTGTGCTCTTTCAATTGCATCTTTGCCCGTCATAGCACTTTTAATTGATGGTTGCTTACCTCCTGCTAATCCCTTCATTTTTTTTGAATCACCTTCTGCATTTCTTTTCAAACTGGGACCCTCAATATCTTCATTAATAGTTACAAATGATGGAAATGGACCATGTTTCGGAGTATATGATTTTTTGGTATTTATTGAAACATTGCTTTCAAGATCCCTCTTTATCTCTAACAACACTTGTGGATGAACTTTCTTACAAGAAGCGACATTACCTTTAATATTAGCTAGGTATTTTTTCATCCTGTGAATCCCTCCACCACTGAAAATCTGTCCACAATACAGACATTTCATTTTATTTTTATCTAACTCCAAAACATGATTCCATGCAATATCAGTCCTTCCTCTTGTTGAACGGGATTCTGATTCTGTAGTACTAGTAGCAGAAGTAACCGGAGGTGTTGCATTTGAATCCGACGGGGTAGACTGGTTTTCAAATAGGTTAGACATATTTTAAAAACCTACAAGTAGAATTCACATAATTATTCAAATATTCTAATTCAAACATAAATAAAAAACATAGACTAAAATGCTAATTATTCAAAGATTTTGGTACTTCAAAATATAAATTTAAACTCTGCCCTAAAATTAAAATTTTAGTACTTCAACATGATCACACATGCATATGGAAATGGAAGCTCTACATAAGGCTTGCATGAATCAACCATGTAGTTATCTTCACAATGCTACTCATTTCTTATTCTTCGGTGTGAGGGGGCATGATTAAGCAAAATTTGAAGACATTGTTGATACTGAATCTAGAGCATTAAGGCATTATAAGGAACCCTGAGATGGGAATACTGAATCTAGAACATTGTTGATACTGAATCTAGAGCATAATTTTTCTATGCAAATTTCCGTCCAGGGTATCGCATCACTCGAGGCCTCGAGGGGCAATAAGGAAGAGAGGCGAACCGCACTGACGTGTGGGACACGGGGGAGCCGGTCGGCCGCGCCGGAGAGGAGGTCGGACGTTCGCGGTGCGGACACGGGGGAGCCGGAGAGGAGGCTAGAGGCCGTTCGCGCCGGAGACGGAGAGGAAGCCGGAGGCCGTTCGCGTTGGAGACGGAGGCTGTTCGCGGTGCGGCGCGACGGAGAGGAGGCCGGAGCGGCTTTCGCGGTGCTGACCGCGCCGGAGACGGAGGGGAGGCCGGAGGCCGTTCGCACTGGAGATGGAGGCCGGAGGCTATTCGCGGTGCTGACCGCGCCGGAGTCGGAGAGGAGGCTGGAGGCCGGAGGCCATTCGCGCTGGAGACGGAGGACGTAGGCTGTTCGCGGTGCTGACACGGGGGAACCAGAGAGGAGGCTGGAGGCCATTGGCGTCGGAGACGGAGAGGAGGCCAGAGGCCGAAGGCCATTCACGCTGGAGATGAGGCTCGAGGCCGTTCGCGACAGAGACGGAGAGGAGGCCAGAGGACGGGGGAGCCGGTCCGCCGTTCGCTGTGTGGACGGGAGATGGGAGACGGAGGCCTCTGTCCGCACTCCGCAGCAGAGGAGATGGCGGACGGGAGATGGCGAACGGGGGGAGGCTTGGGAGAGGGCGACTGCGGCGATGCTTGGGGCACGGAGGGGGGAATCGCGGGATTAGGGCACGGGCGGCTGGGAATGTGTTTTACTATTTTTTTAATTTTATTGTTTTTATTTTTATTTCATTTTTTAAACATTCAACCGGGCGAACCGGGTCACCGGTTCGACCGCGGTTTACCCGGTTTGAGCGGTTTTTTTAGCTTTGATCGAACCGGCTATTATTGAGCCGGTCTTCGAACCGGTCGGCGGTCGAACCAGTCGAATCGGCCGGTTCGGTCCGATTTTAATAACATTGCTCTTAAAGATACGGCTAGGCCATGATAAGCGTCCTATCACCTAAGAAGGGGACTGCAATGAATGTCCCACGAAAAGTGATCAAGGGAGAGGACCAAAGTGGACACGACTTGCAGTTGAAAGCGGAGGGCAAAAGAAGTGCTGGGCCTAAAGGAGTACAAAGGTGAGATTGTTTGTTCCTAACAAAGGGGAAATGAAAGGAAGGGGAGAGAGAGAAAGAGGGTCGAAATCTAGGTCATCACACAAAGGTCGCTAACAGGAGGAGGGGCAGTGGTGGAGGGGGATGAGTGCGACAAAGGTAGGGGGTGTGATGCGGAAGGCAGGGACAACGGAGGAGAGGGCTAACAGTGAGAGGATCTATAGCAGGGGGTGGGAAGGGAGGGGGCAATGCGGGAGGAGTGGTGGCTGGGAGGGGTCAAGAAGGAGGGGGCAGTGGAGGGAGAGCACGATAAAGGGGCGGCGGCAAGAGGGGGCGACAGAGGGAGAGCTCGACAATGAGAGGGGGGGAGAGAAGGGTGAAGAAAAGGAGGGATGGGGACGAGAACTCGAGAGACCGACCAAAAAAGGGGGGGAGAAGTGGAGGAGCGATGGTGACGGGGGAGAGAGGTGGGAGGGGGACCGATGGAGACCAAAACAAAGGGAAGGAGAGAGGAGGGCCGAGGAAGGACCAACTAAAGAGGCGTGATCTCGCGTTGGTCCTGAGCTGGAGAGATGATCACCGAACAGTGAACTGCAAGGAAGGGAAACGGATCAGGGGGCACAGGGATGGTTACCTGGGGTAAACCCTCCGATGCCTAAGTCAGTAGAGCAATGGTGAAAGCTATGAAGGGAGGAGGAAAAAGAGGCACGAGATCCCTCTACACCAAGGTGGTGAAGTGGTTCATGCTCAGGAAGTTCTAGGCGTGTGTTGGCCTTACCTTTCGCTAGAGGGAGTCCCATGTTTAAAAAGTGAGCCGGCCTCATGAGTCCCGTAAGCTGAGGAGTTTCAGGCGGGAGTTACGTCCTCAACGTGGGCTCTTTACGTCCTCATCGTGGGATCTTTATAGCATTGAGGGGTCGTGGATCCCTTATCCTTGTAAACTCCTGCTCATAAAGGGCTCTCAATTGCAGCATGGATAAGTAAATCGTCAGTCAATCCTAAGCATGAAGAGTGTCAACCCTGTCTGGGCGATAGGCATAGCTCTAAATCGGGCGTGGGTTTGCCTCCGACCTGACCGACGCTCGGACCTTCCGAGCCTAAGGGCCGCCGAGGAAGGGTTTGATCCCGAGTGATCTTATTGGACTTTTTAATCTAAGTGGGCCCTGCGGGGCTGTCATTTAGATGAGCTGGGTCTCATTTGGTCCTGATGGACCTAGTTCGGCTGCTCTTAGATGGGCTACAGAAATCTCCCTCTCCACCAACCTATAGGGAGGGAATTCTCGGCGGGAGCTCTCCCAACCCGATGTTCCATCGGCGTCGAAGTCGGTGACATTTCTACTAGAGAGCCTAACAAGAGATACCACGGTCGAGAGTAAGTGGGAGCTACTCTTAGCTACCACAACTTTCGTAAATCAACTTGAGATATATTGATGCCTTCCATAAATATAATCAAATTTATTTCTTCTTTGGGTTCTACATTCCCACTTTTTTGTCATGCAAAGTACCACCCAACATCTCTTATTATTCCTCTTCTTGTTCTCTTCAATTGATACTACTCTTCCTCATGTGTCCTTTTATTAATTCTATCCAGAAATTTTTATGATTTGTCTAATTATCCATATGATTCCACCTATAAAACTTTTCTTCCTATTTTTTATGATGTTAGTAGTTTAGTTTGTTTCTCTGACTTTGGGTTTTCTCCATTAATAAAAAATAACTTTTCATTTTTTAGATACTGATAAAATCTAGTTTCCTCATCATGATACCTTTTACATCCTAGTCCTATCATTCTTACCATTGTATCATTAATCTAACTCACTACTATTGTCACCAGCCATAACTATTACTATTGACAGATTATAATAGAAATTAACACAACACAATTTGCACGTATAGGTCATATCTTTCTGTGAAATTTGTAGAGAGATTCTCGCTCACATGAAAGGCAACGGAGTAGACTACTAGAGTCACTCTGCAGTAGTTCATGCTTCAATTCCTAAGACAATTCTAAGATGTCCTCAAAGAGCACGACGAAGAGCACATCAAATGACGGGGATATAGCCCGTAGGGAAAGAGCGGTGCGGCCACCAAAGGAGAGAGCGAGGGGGCATTGAGAGGAGGAGAGAGTAAGGGGTGTCCTAGAGTTCCAAGAGTTGGCACCCCAATGGGCTACCTCCTTTATTTTTAGGGGGCACTCGTTCAATACAAGTTAGACTTCAACTCTAAGTTAGAGGAGTCCATAACTTACTCTAATTGGATTGATTGTTCTCCGATCTAAATTAGAAAATCAAAAAGAGCAAGGCACCCCCCTTCCTTTCTAGTTTCATTTTTAGATTTGAAAAGTCTAATCCCAAATCAATTGAAATAAGTGGAATTATAGATTTCTTACTCCAATAGGAAGTAAACCTATCCTACTCTAAGTATGGTAGGGCCTAGCACCCTTAGGAGGATGGACCGCCCCCTTAGTGAGCATTCCAATGGATCAAGTATCAAAAAATCGAAGAAAAATATGCGGAGAGCATATTTCGAACTCAAGATCTCATCGATCAATTGTGAGACTCTCAATCAATCGACTTATAAAAATAAGTGTATAATAAAAAAATTAAAATAATATATAAATCGACTTGATTATGTCTCATCGATCGATCATCCCGATCTGTGATTGGGACGAAACGGGACAGCCCGAATCACTCGTCTCATCTGGATTCGTCAAATCTTATTTTAGTGTTTCTCTTTTTTATCTTTTCTCACACCTTTCTCATTCTATACTGTGATTGTCTCCATATTTCTTCCTCTCTTTTTTTTGTTCGCAATAAGTTAACAAAAACACAGCGTGACTTTGCTAGGCGGGATTCGGCAGGGAACCTCAGGTGTCCTAGAGAGTTTAAGAAAGATAGTGTTCTACCGTGAGGGTTCTGAAAAGAATAGAGGATGGCCAAATATTTTCTGGTAAGTGCATAGCGATGTGGAAAAATGAGGGTGTGTCTCGTGAAGAAACTCGAGATCGAGTGGTGTAACCCGGTTTCTAGATTACTTGTTAAGTTGATGTTTATTATGAGATTCAATTTTGATTTAATTATTTCTTTAATCATGAGTAACTAATTTAATTACTTAGAGTTTAAGGTGAAACCATAACATGCACATTTAAATAATTAAATATATTTTATGTTGAGATCTTCAACCTAATTTTGTCTTATTTATATTTCCATTTCAACGTTTCGAATCTAGATTTCGATTAATTGTACTTAACTTGATATATCATGTTTAGATTTGTCTCTTCGACCATATATGCTAATTTTGGCAATGGATTTTTTAAAGTTACAACATCTGAGTTGAAAATATAGGGTGATATATATATTTCTAATTTGAGTTATATCGTGAAGGCTGAAAATATACTTTTTGTTCATGCTTGTGTGTTTACAGTGAAATCAAAGACCCTAATTTTTATTTCATTGAATTGAAGTTACATTTCCGTTGCAATTTTTAGTTGATATATTTTTTTTTAACAAAGACAACTAGCTAGAAATTTAACACAAATAATAAACTCTAGATTTTAAGCAAATCAATATGAGATCTACCTATATTTGTCACTTTCTGATCAATAGACACTGTGCACTTGCAAGTGTGTAATTCTTCTTACACAACATCCTCCACATTTTTCTTAGATTGTCATCGAATATCACCTATCACTACTCATTACTATTTATTACTGCCACTATCTACAATTACTACTTATTATTGTTCATCAAATACTATTGTGCCATCTATTGTCACCATCCACTATTGTTTGATGTTACTTTTGTCAACCATTAACCACCATCATTTTCATTGCTTGAAATCATTTACATTGTCATCTATTATCATCGCAATTACCATTATCATTATTGTTTCTCAATCAGTGGCACCATTATTTGACTACTTATCAATTATATAATAAAAAATATATTCTTGTCAAATTATATATTTTTTGATTCTTGACAAAATATGTTTAATTCATATGTATACTAGTTAATAAGATTCCAATTAGAGCCTCTCTTCCTAATTCCTAATTTATTGTGACTGTCTTTTTAATATTTAGTAATATGAAAATGAAGAAAAGAAAAGGCATTTCTCCTATAACAGACAGATCAATTTTTATAAATAAACCTTTTTACACCATCGTAGTGATCTTATACATACTTTTAAAATCAACTTATTACTTTTTATACCCTAAAATTTTGAAAAACCTTCCATGTATGCCCTTAATAGTTATCATTGTTTAATTTAAGAATAGGAATAAGTTATATGTCCTTCACATTTATGTCTGTGAATAAAGTTGAAGATTATTACAGTATAAATGTGCAAAATGTTAGCAAAAAATTTGAAGGGAGCCAATAGATTACAACATTCAATAATCTAATGGCTATGAAGAAGAGAACGAGGGTTTCTTTTTTACTTGTTCGTATAATAAATGTAGACGTAGAAAATTGATTTTTAGTCCTCTGTTTGCGCGTGGATATCTTTTCTTTCTTTCGCGGGCCGATCGACCAACTGACTAACTAGTAGTCAAATGACCGATTGACGACGGGGGCGTGCCAGTCACATGAGTGACGATTTTATGATGCGCTCATTCTGACCCGTATCGGGCGAAAATGAGGTTCGGTCGGGACCAACAGTCCGCCATACCATAAAGACTATGGCGTTAATTACATCCCCCACGAGGAGGGAACACCTTTGATTAATTACCGAGATAGTGGGCTGTCGAGGCCGGGATAAAGGGTACAATGCTATGAGCATGACGGAATCGTGCAAAATGCGTTGGTCTACTATATGGTTTATTTGGGGACACATGGTACTTGGCGGAGGATGTAGGTCCGGAGACCACCATCGCGCATAGCGGAGACTTCTGATTGGGCATAACTCGACCTTCTGTCAGCGCCATTTGATATACCCGAAGGTCAATGCAGACATGCATGGAAAACCGTGTTACGCGGGACATGATAACAATGTCCTAACACAAATTCAGCAGCATATCCCCTTCCTTTGGGCCATGCCGAAAGGGGGAAAGATAGGTCATCCATCCACGGAAAGTCGGGATGGAAGCCAAAAGAGAGTCGGGCGTAGCCCTGGATCCAAAAGGGATCTGGATGTAGCGGGACAGTATCCGCCACCATGGCGTTTGTTAGTATTCCCTTCAAGAGACCGTCGGAGGACATGCAGGGGCAGAACTCCGGGAGTCACTGGGGTGACAGAAGAAACATCGTACTCGGTGTAATGTAGGGGCAGGAGCCCTATTGATGTATCTCCGTGAGCCTGGGTGAAGAACCATAGTTCCCTCGCGAGGTGACGAAGGTCAACCCGGAAGTTGGTAAGGAATGGACGCCTGAGTTTGGGGCAGATTTTGGGTTTGATGAGATCGTTTGGTATGAGGGCTTGAATAGCACCCATTAATGAGGTGAAACGGCACGGATAGGAGTCGGCGCCAAAGCCAAACGGCACGGCATGCTCCCGGCGTGAAGAAAAGCTAAGGGGCAGTCGGCATAACAAAGGGCTCGGCGCGCCATGGCACCCGGCGCGCGGTGGTCTCGGCGCCCCCCCCCCCCACCCGACGCGGGTTTGGCGCCGGGAGGCAGTGGCGCCGGGAGGCTGTGGCGCCGGGAGAGCTATGGCGCCAGGAGGGGTTTATTGATTTAAAGAGGGTTTTATAAGGGTTTCTTCACCCAATGGAGACTTCAGGGTGATGAATGGATGAAAATAGAGGATGAGGGTGGCTCCATTCACGAGGGGGTCCAAGGAGATCATCAATTACGAGATATATTCCCTGTGATGGCAAGATGCCGTGAGATGATATAGCTCAGGCTCTCGCCATATTGAGGGGTTAAATACGCAATTCCGATAAAACATCGTGCCAAATGATAGAGTAAAACTCTGGGTAAATTTTGACAGCATCTCCCCTTACTTTGGGAGTGTGCCAAGAGAATATTATAGGCTATCTACTCACGAATGCCGGAGTAGAAACCAAAATAAGTGCCGGGCGTAGCCCGTCATCCAAGGGGTCTAGGTCATATGAGACCTCATTCCCCTTTATTGTAATATCCCCGATGTAGTCAACGGAGAGCCTACAATGGCAGGGCTACGTGGCTCAATGGGTTGTAGAATGTAGGGGATTGACCCCTTTCATGTGGCTCCTGTGAGGACAGAGAAAAGGGTAATGCATACCCATGGGACAGGATATAATGGGCGAAGTCTGTATGGTTCGTCGGCATAGACACGAAAGCATCGGGATGGCCGGAAGATGTAAAGGTGTGAATGCAGAGCAAAGGGATGAGTTTTGGCACGGCAACTAGGTGGGCTCGGCGCGATAGAGAAGTCCAACCGGCGTGGCAAGCTCTCGGCACAAAATTCGCGCCGGGAGGTGCCTGAGCCGAGAGGCTTTCAGAAATGAGGTTTTAGAGAGGTTCGAAAGCAGTGTTTTAGGAGCTTGAAGAAAAGAGGTTTGTTCACCAATCTCGACTGTTTTGGATGATCGGAGAGAGAGGACTTCGGGGGGGAAAGAACACCCTTCCTCTGGTGCCTCACCAGGAGCAGAGCCGTGGACGAAAATTCTGGAACATATCCCTTTTGTTTCACATACGAGGAGCCATGAGATAGACTGTCTCAGGCCCTCGAAAATGTGGCTGAGAGGCGGAAAAGAATAGCGGCCAAGAAGCTTCAGCAAACGAAGGCAGATAAACCATAAAACACTCACGGCTGGCGGTAGCCGTACATGAGCTAAACCTCGGATGCAGAAAGGAAAGATTGATCAGCAATGGCAGGATCCAACCCGTTCTCTCATTAACTCCTTCACCTAAACGGCTTACACATATGCGACTTAAGAGAAAGAAATCCAACTCAAAAGAGAAAGAAATCTAGACTCTATCCCTGAAAACAGGTTTACATCGGCATTCGATGCTACTAAAGCAAAGATGCTCGAAATCAGGAGTACAAGAAGAATGTTCAGACAGACAAGGAAGAGAAAGAAAAGAGCTGCAGTTGCACGGCGCTCCCACTTGGATCCCTTTTCGGGCCTCTGTCTCTCTCTTTTTCCTTCTTCAACTTCTTTGGAGGGCTCTCGAGCTCCCTCCTTTCTTTCGGTGGCTAAGCACTCTTTCTTCTGCTCTCTTTTCTCCTCTGCTTCTCTTTTTCTTCCTCTCCCCTTCTTTCGCCTCTTCTCTGCTCTGCTCTTTCGTTCGAAGGGCAGACTTCTTATAGAGTCCAGGGCCTCATCCTTTCAGCATGAGCTTCCCGGTGCGCCAGTGTTGTTCTCCCGGCATGGCAGCCATCGGCGCGTCCCACCGCACATTTGGGCTTGGCCCGTTTTCTTGTCATTCGGCCCATTCGACCCAAGATCCACTTGGTGAACTCCTTTCGATAGTGGGATTCTTGATATATATATATATATATATTACTACTCCACGGGCCCTGTCTACACCTTGCATTCATAAACACGTGCGAGGCACTGTGGGTCCCATTTCTGGAGTATTAGAGATGTCTGAATATCTGTTTCAGCAGGCAGATGATTGCCTGAATGTTGGTATAGTTTTATCAGCCTGACTATCTAAATGATAGCAGTACTGGATAGCGACCTAGCCAGAAACGGCTCTAGTTGAACAAAGTGATAGGGGTAGTGGGTTTCTTCTATTCAGACTCTCGAATCTCCCAGGGATAGTACGTGAGTTGTGCTCTCGACTGATCTTCAAAAGCTGTGAATCTGCTGTGGTCTCTTCTGGTATATTTTAGGTGTCAACAAATGCCCCCCACCCGTAGGTGGCGTGAGCGAAGGATGAGTGACACGGGACGTGCGGGTGCACACCACGTTGCACGCTGCACTTCGTGATTTCTTCAGGCCCGCTCCTGTGCATTGGTTGTGCTCATGACTCTGAGTCTTCATTCTGCTTGTGTGATCCCCATGCTTTGTAAGCAAAATTGGATGAACACCAGCATTTTCGGCTTGACCTGATGATTGCATTACCCCTGGTGGGCTAATCGGCGCCACAGACGCTTCCGGCACTATCTTCTCGGCGGGGTGGTGGCCTCGGCGTGGGAATTCCCGGCGTGATGCTCCTCTCGGCGCAGTGCTCACCTCGGCGCGCCTTTTGGCGTTTCGTCCTCTCGGTGCGGCGGAGATCTCGGCGTGCCTTTTTTCTTTCGGCCTTTTTAGGCGCCGGGCAAGAGGAGAAAGCTCATTTCTCCTTGAGCTTTCTCTCTCTTCGCCCTCTTCTCCTCCCGTTGCCTCAGAGCGATCGGCGTGGAAGCCTTTCCTCTGGGGAGATTTTCATTCGGGACTCTGTCCCTTTTCATTACAGAGTCACCCCCTCCTGGTGGGTGTTCTCCCATTTGACTTCTGGGCATACTCCGGATAAGGGGAGATGCTGTCAAAATTTTCTTCTGAAAATTTCTTTTCTATTTTTCCTCTTTATATCATCTTCTTATTCCTTTTTCTTGGTTTTATGTCTGCAGCTCGCTGGAAATGGCTTCTTCTTCTAGCCGTGTTGCTTCCGGCACCGCTGATGTTGACTCTTCTCCCCAGGGCAGGGCTTCCGGTCCCGTTGTGACTTGGAGGAATGTCGGACAGCTGGACCGGGGTCTTGGGAGGATCACCATAGTCGACGAGTCCTCTGGCTCCGAAACAGATACAGTATCCGCCTCTCGCATCGTGACTGTCGAGGGGGGACTGGACTTCAGCCGCGATGATGGCTATCGCCCGGACTTCCC
The DNA here is from genome assembly GCA_022559845.1 of Amorphophallus konjac. Lineage (NCBI taxonomy): Eukaryota > Viridiplantae > Streptophyta > Magnoliopsida > Alismatales > Araceae > Amorphophallus > Amorphophallus konjac. The sequence continues at coordinate 17,519 of JAHNEJ010001716.1, read as the reverse complement.
GAAGGATCGTCACCTCGCGCCCTTCATTTGCACCTTCAACGTCTCTGGGAAGAGGGACGTCATGCTGGCTCGGATGGTGGAGCGGGCCATGTTGCTGGACCGGGACAGCTTGAAAGGTTCTGTGTATCGTGGCGATACTATCTACCTTCCGGGGGAGCGGCGCAAGTGGGACGCCGTCTTAGGGGTAACAGAGCTGGAGGCAGAGAAGAAAATGCTAACACGGGCTCCAGAGTTCACACCAGCCAGGTGGGACAACACCGTGGGTCGGGTCAATAGGGAGAAGCCCGGCTACGGTTTATTTTTGGCGCCCATCAAGTGGGGCTACAGAGACGAACCATTCGTGCTGAATTGCTTGGCTGTTCAGTTCAAATTCCAGTTGGCAGCTGGGTGGTTTGCAGACACGAAGGTGACAGATGCTCATCTCTTCCGCGTAGGAGCGGTAGAATTTACAGAATATGTTCTAAAAGAGTATGCACCGCTGCTGGTCAGGGCCGGGGTGTACCATAGTGTGTATGCATCTCGCTTCAGGTATCCCATTTCAAAAGGGCTGTGATGCGGCATGTTCGAAGTATTTTGCCCGCAGTTCAACACTTTCTATACAGCAGAAGGTGAAACCTCTCTGGATCTTTGGAGCCTATCACAGTTATTGGGCCTGCCGATTAACGGAGAGCCCTATGAGGAGGTCTGCATTCATGACTTTATCAAGGACGAAACAGACGGCGAAGGCGAATATTACTTCGGCTATTCATACCGGTACTTGATGAAGGCATACCGCTCCCTCTGCCTGACGCTGAATAGGGGATCCTCAAAGGGATACCAGCCCCGGGAGAAGAGCAGTAAACTGAGAGTCCGAGCGGGACATTGGATTCAGTATTTCTTCGACGGCCCTTTGAAGTACAGTGAGTTCCCTCACGTAGCTCCTGTTGCGGGTAAGCCCAGTAGGCCACCCAAGTTTAAGTTAGGGCTGCCTGCTTCTCTTCGGGGGATAAGCCGCGGGGGGCTGAATCCGACGGGGGCGGATCCCCTTACCCATTGTGCGGCCTACCTTACCTTCTGGCTGTGTACTTTTGCCCTCCCGCAGGGGGATGAGATGGTTATTAGGCCGGAGGCAATATACCCGGCTTGTCAAATGGCTTGGGGCATACGGCTTGCAATATGTCCAGCCGCACTATGCCTGATTTACAAATCCATTGGAGATATTCATAGGCATCGGATCCCCCACTCTTTCCGAACGGTGGGGCCGTTTCACTTTTTTAATGCCTGGGTGTGCAGTTTATTTCCAGAGCTAGCTCCCCGGACTCTGCAGACAATGACATTGTATCCCAGAATGCTGGAGTTTGCAAGTGCTGAACCGGTTCCAGTGTCCCAGCAACTCTTCTCCATCCGTGGCCGACTGGCAAGGGTTCCGATGGATTCAGCGGGGACTATCCACTTTTGGAATCTGGCCGCACATTCATCTCCATTAGTGAACCGTCAGCGTGAGTGTAAGCTCGAGGCAGTGGAGACTTTCACACACTTCATTTCGGGCAACACCGTGACCCGGCCAGTCTTGGAGCCTGAACTCATCGACTGGGCTTTATCAATTCGCCCCAGTGTTTCAGTATTCAGAAAGGGAGGCGCAGTTTATTTAGAACCCTACTATCCCTTCAGGTTCGGCCGGAATTTCGGCTACAATCAGCATATTTCGCCTTCGGTCGCCCTGTTCCCTTTGGACAGCAGGTCAAAGCATGGCTCGACTGTTGTGGCCGAAGGTCGCTCCTGGTGGGACTATTTTCATCGCCGGGATGCCAGTACTTTCAGAGTGCCGATGCCGAACCGAGTTCCCCGGGTCACTCCAGAGTATGTAAAATGGTGGAATGCTCGCACGAGCTTCTACCATAATGCCCGGATGGCATGCTGGGATGTGGCTGAGCGCAGCTTTCTGAGCCAGCAACCTGGGCCTGTTTTTGACATTGACGAAGCCCATTTGAAGAGATTATTTTCCCACCACCCGAAGGAGGCAGAGGCATATATAGCAAGCAGAAAAGCCATCAAGGAGGGAGTAGCTGAACCAATGATACCCGTGCTTGCTGCCATAAGTGAAGATGCTTTCACACAGAATTTAGAACATCTATGCCAGATTGGTAGTTCCCGCCTGGAGCTTCAGTAGTACCCGTTTTCTATCGAGGAGCCGCTCTCCAAAGCAGTTTCATGGAAGTGCGAGGTGGATCGCTTTTGCCCGTGTCGGGCGTTTGTTAATAGAGAGGACAGAACCCCGACATACTATCAACATACGTCTTGGTTGTTTGTCCTGATGAGCATCCATGGGCTGACCCTTGAGAGCCATGTAGCTAGTGTTCTGGACAAGCCTCTATTCGTATCTTTTCATTATGCCGATGTCTGGGGCTTTGACCACCTCGGCTTATATCATTGTATAGCTTCCCACGGGCATGCGGACTTGGCCGACCTGGTCGACAAGTGTAAAAGGATCGGCGACATATGCTGGCTCGTTCGGGAGGCTGCCTCCCGAAGCAAGGAGGTGGCTTATCAGTATTGGCCACTCTCATCTTTTTACAACGGCCGGGCAGGTAAGTGCTCCTCCGTTGACATGTAGATTAGTTTGTTGCTCAGCTCCTTCACAATGGCATGTGCTTCATTTGACAGACCGTCCGGATATCAAACAGCAGGGACTTTATAGAAAAATTATCTCTCAGGGGCAGAAACCGGAATATTTTGAGGTTCCCGCACCAGCGCCGACTACTACTCGACTGCCGCCTGGCAAGAAGAGAGCGGCCTCCGCGATGAAGGTTGCAATAAACCGAGCGAAGAAAACTCGGAAGACTTCTTCAAAGTGGCCTTCGATTGACGTGGCTGAGACTCCCCTGCCCGAGGTGCCATCATTTGAGCAGTTTGCTGCTCAGAAAGAGGTCATCCAGCAAGCAGCTGAAGGTGACATCATTATCCCTTTGTGGTTCTAAAGGAATGCTCTTTTCATGACATTTTCATTCTTCTGACATCTTCTTTGTATAATTTCAGCTCACGGAGTGGTTGACACCACAGGTGTTGAGGAGTCCTTCCTGGAAGCAGGAGAGATAGGGCCTTCCGACACAGCCACAGCAGGGGCGACCGAGATAGTTGGAGCAGCAGGGGAGAGTCTCCTCGCTGTTGAGGAGGATGTCAGACTTCCTTCTCCTACGCCTTCCGGCGAGACTGAGGGTGAGCCGAACAACTATAGTTCTTTGGATTCCCCCCCTTTTTTATTGAGCTTTCCATCCCGCCTTATGCACATGTCGGCTGTGATGGCAGGAGTGGTCAGCACGGCGGTTAAGGCGCATGTTGTGGATGCTCCTTTACAGCCCGCGGGACATAAGACGGTGCTGAAGAAGGGTGCTATCCCATTGCGGCGTGTGCTCACCCGCTCGGCGTCCCGTCAGGCGGCGGAGGAGGCGGGCCAACCCGAGATCAGCATAGATATTTCTTCTAGCAGCTCTGCCGCCCCTTCCGAGGAAGAGATTGACTATCATTCTTCAGAAGGTGATGAACAAGCATCTGCAGCAATCAGCAAAGGGGCAACGGCTCCCTTCATACTGTCAAGCGATGCCTTGATTTTTAGTCCTTCGAGGCTGCCGAGGGCATCATCCGAGGGAGCGTTGCAGGATGAATTTGCTGGATTGGACATGGAGGTGGAGATAACCCCTCCTTTTGCTGTTTCATCTACAGGGTTGGAATCTTCTATTCAGGGGCTTGAAGAGCTGGATGCTGCCGTCATAGTAAATTCCGTCCGTCCCTTTACAGACCCGCATATCCCCCTTTTTGTTTGCCACCTTGGTGTTTACATGAATTTTCATTCCAGGAACCCAAAGCCGCTATTCATTCCCCGGCATCGACTTCTGGTACTGCTGTGGTTTCATCAGAGGCCTCGGATCTGCTACCACTGGCCATCGCATCTCCTTCAGGGACGATCACCTTACTCCGCCCCGTGCCGGTGAGAATACATGCGGCTGCTGGGGGATTACCCTCGGAGCCGAGCCCGCCGGAGAAGAGTCTCGCTCTGGCACTGACGACAGAGTTGAGGGCTGAGGCCGACCTGCAAAGGGGTTCTGCTTTTGTACCGACGGCCATAATGACGATCGCGCCTGATTCTACAGCTCCATTCGTGCCGGAGATAGAGTTAGAACATCCGTCTCTCCCAGGCTCTGTGGAAGGAAGCCCTGACAGGAGCCTGACGGAGCAGGAACATACTGCTGTGGTATCTGCTTCTTCGGCTTTGGTGGCCGTTCCATCTTCCTCTTCCGAGCCGGATACCGGCTTATGGGCTTCCATAGACAGGGAAGTTACCTTTGAGGTGCCTCCGGCAGCTTCCCTGGGCTTCACTTCATCGGAGGAATTTGTCTGGCATCATCTAGAGATGCTGCGTCAGGTTGTAGAATCTCAGCAGACACTATCCTACTCCCAGTTGAAGGAGGTAGCTGTGCGACTGACGGTCGGGCTGCAGGCATTAGGCTGCCCTTTAGATATCTGGACCCAGCGGGTGCTTTTCCTGTTGAAGTTTGTGAATCGCCGAGATTTTCTTGAGAAGATGATGGGCGACCGGTTGGCGGCCCTCAAACTGCAGAGAGTTGACTGTTAGGTGGAGCTGACGTCTCTGATCTCTGATCTTCAGGAGAGCAGGGCTCAGGTTGAAGCTTCCGCAACCCAGGCGCACATTCTACGTAGCCGACGGGAAGAACTCCGTGCTGAATTGGCTACCATAGAGGCTGAGATACCGCGACTGGAGGCTGCGGAAGTCCGAGGCATCGAGAGAACTTCTTTGCTGGAGGGCCGAGTTGCATCTTTAGAGACTGAGGTGACTCGGGTTCAGGAAGAGGAAATGCAGCTCCATGAACTGGAGGCGGCTCCTCATGTTGGGCTTATTGACTTTGCAGATATTTTCAGGCGATCTTAACTGATCTGCCTTTGTAATATGTCCCCCGAGAAGGGCTCCTTTTGTATTCACTTCCCCTTTTTGTAATGGAATAGAAGTCTCCTTCGCTATTTCTTTGGTGTCCACATTCACACTCACATTATGTTATGTCTTGTGGGAATTCTGGCGACCTGCTTGGAAGTACCTCCGTGTCCGTGTCGCAGGAGAGCGTCCACCCTTTCAAGGAAAGGATGGGGGCCTCGCTCCACCGCGTGACGGGATTCCAGAGGTTGCCGGGTTGGCACAGACATAGGTCTTGCTGACGATAGGCGTCGGAACCGTGACTGCTGATTGCTTGCGGTAATTCCATTATTGACCCCGATGGGGGGAAATGTTGACCGACCTTGTCGATGGTGACACGGGTCGAAAGGGTAGACGGTCTTGCCGATGGTGACAAGGACCGGAAGGGTAGCAACCGATCTTGCCGATGGTGACAAGGGTCGAAAGGGTAGACGGTTCTGCCGATGGTGACAAGAGCCGGAAGGGTAGCAACCGATCTTGCCGATGGTGACAAGGGTCAAAAAGGTAGCGACCGATCTTGCCAATGGTGACAAGGGTCGAAAGGGTAGACGGTCCTGCCGATGGTGACAAGTGCCGGAAGGGTAGCGACCTATCTTGCCGATGGTGACAAGGGTCGAAAAGGTAGACGGTCTTGCTGACGGTGACAAGAATCGGAAGGGTAGGGACCGATCTTGTTGATGGTGACAAGGGTCGAAAAGGGTAGATCTTGCCGATGGTGACAAGGGTCGAAAAGGTAGACGGTTCTGCCGATGGTGACAAGAGCCGTAAGGGTAGCGACCGATCTTGCCGATGGTGACAAGGGTCGAAAAGGTAGACGGTCTTGCCGATGGTGACAAGAATTGGAAGGGTAGCGACCGATCTTGCCGATGGTGACAAGGGTCGAAAAGGGTAGGCACTGGACGTGTGTAAGTGGGATATCGGATGAAGACCCTCGCCCCGACCTTGTGAATGGCCTTCTGGACGGAGGATGGTCCATCACTACTCGTCATTCATTTTTTTTATTCACATTACTGACCTAAGCGCCCTTTCGGGTTTTCACCGAGGCCAGCCCCCTCTTGCTTTTGCCCACGCGCCCTTTCGGGTTTTTACGTGACGGGGTACCCGATTTTGCCTGCAACGCCCTTTCAGGTTTTCGCCGCAGCCGGGTTATAGCCATTTTTGCACTTGTCCCAATGCAGGAGCAAGTCTGGCGGGGTATCTCTATTTTTAACCCCATTTTTCTTTTCTTTTCTTTCCTCTTTTTTTTTCTTTGAATCTGGAGTACAAAGAACTGGACTGCTAGAATGTTGGCTGGCCTTGTCGATGATGACAAGGATTGGACCCTGGTTTGGTTCGTCGACACTGGTTAAATGTCGAAACAAAGGACATGGTTTGTTAACAAGGATGTAAGATCCGAGTTAAGGGTAGAGATCGACCGGTCTCGCCGATGATGACGAGGGTCAAGCCGGGGCTTGTTCATTAGCATGGGTCGCATGCAGAAGCAAGAATAATATCATTAACAGGGACGGAAGGTCCGAGTTAAGGGTAGAGATCGATCGATCCCGCCGATGATGACGAGGGTCGAGCATGGGCTTGTTTCGTCGGCATGGGCCGCAGGCCGAAGCAAAAATAAGATCATTAACAGGGACGGAAGGTCTGAGTTAAGGGTAGAGATTGCCCAATCCTGCCGATGATGACGAGGGTCGAACATGCGTTTGTTCAAAGGATTTTCGGTGGGACTTTGATGATTGTCCCTTTCGGAGTTTTATTAGGTGGAGAATAGGAGAGGAATTCGGAAGTTACCACTTTACTGACTTAAGCGCCCTTTCGGGTTTTCGCCGAAGCCAGCCCCCTCTTGCTTTTGTCCACGCGCCCTTTCGGATTTTCACGTGGCGGGGTACCCGATTTTGCCTGCAGCGCCCTTCCGGGTTTTCACCACAGCTGGGTTATAGCCATTGTTGCACTTGTCCCAATGCAGGAGCAAGTCTGGCGGGATATCTCTATTTTTAACCCCATTTTTCTTTTCTTTTCTTTCTCTTTTTTTCTTTACTTGTATAGGATGGGCTTGGTTAGGGTAAAATGCCACTGGACCAAGGTAAAGGTAGCTTGGTTAGGGCAGAGTGCCACTAAGCCCGGGGGGTAGCTTGATTAGGGCGGAATGCCACTAACCAAGGAGAGGTAGCTCGATTAGGGCGGAATGCCACTGACCGAGGAAAAGGTAGCTCGATTAGGGCAGAGTGCCACTGACCGATGAAAAGATAGCTCGATTAGGGCGGAATGCCGCTAACCAAGGAGAGGGCAGCTCGATTAGGGCGGAATGCCGCTAACCGAGGAGAAGGTAGCTCGATTAGGGTGGAATGCCGCTAACCAAGGAAAGGTAGCTCGGTTAGGGCGGAATGCTGCTAACCAAGGAAATGTGGCTCGATTAGGGCGGAATGCCGCTAACCAAGGAAGAGGTAACGCGATTAGGGCAGAGTGCCGCTAACCAAGGAAAGGTAGCTCGATTGGGGTGGAATGCCGCTAACTAAGGAAAGGTAGCTCGATTAGGGCGGAATGCCGCTGGACCGAGGGAAGGTAGCTCGATTAGGGCAGAATGCCGCTGGACCGAGGGAAGGTAGCTCGATTAGGGCGGAATGCTGCTAACCAAGGAAAGGTGACTTGATTAGGGCAGAATGCCGCCAACCAAGGAAAGGTAGCTCGATTAGGGCGGAATGCCGCTAACCAAGGAAAGGTAGCTTGATTGGGGCGGCATGCCGCTAACCAAGGAAAGGTAGCTCGATTAGGGCGGAATGCCGCTAACCAAGGAAAGGTGGCTCGATTGGGGCGGAATGTCGCTAACCAAGGAAAGGTGGCTCGATTAGGGCGGAATGCCGCTAACCAAGGAAGAGGTAACTCGATTAGGGTAGAGTGCCGCTAACCAAGGAAAGGTAGTTTGATTAGGGCGGAATGCCGCTAACCAAGGAAGAGGTAACTCGATTAGGGCAGAGTGCCGCTAACCAAGGAAAGGTAGCTCTATTAGGGCGGAATGCCGCTAACCAAGAAAAGGTAGCTTGATTGGGGCGGAATGCCGCTAACCAAGGAAAGGTGGCTCGATTAGGGCGGAATGCCGCTAACCAAGGAAGATGACTCGATTAGGGCGGAATGCCGCTAACCAAGGAAAGGTAGCTCGATTAGGGCGGAATGCCGCTAACCAAGGGAAGGCAGCTTGATTGGGGCGGAGTGCCGCTAACCAAGGAGGGGATATCCCGGCCGATCACTTGGGGGTTGTTGGTTGTGCTGCATGATACAGCTTCATATGTTTTTCGTTGAGGGGAGAGAACTAGATGACTCCTTTGTGGTCTACCAGGACATAGGCACCCCCTTCGTATACTCGGCGGACGATATATGGTCCGACCCAGTTTTCGACCAGCTTCCCTTTGGGGTAGGAGGCCATCACTTCTCTTCTTTTGACCATCACCAGGTCTCCTTTCTTGAATTCTCGCCCTTTGACCAGCTTGTCAAAAGCACGGGCCATGCGAGCTTGGTAGAGTTAGATGTTTTGTTGCGCCTGGAGGCGTTTTCCTTCGAGCTCAACGAGCTCCTCCAATCTTCTTTCTGCATTGGCCTGGTCACCACTGACTAATCCGTGCTGGATGGCAACTCGCAATGAAGGAACTTCAAGTTCAATGGGCACGACAGCTTCCAACCCATAGAAAAGGGAGAAAGGTGAGCAACCGGTTGAGGTCTTGTAGATAGTACGATAGGCCCAAAGTGCTTCGTACATCCTTTCTTCCCAATCTTTTTTATTAGACTTGACAGTCTTTGCCAGCAATGTGCATAAAGTCTTGTTAAAGGCTTCTGCAAGTCCATTGGCTTGAGGGTTGTAGGGGGATGATGTCCTCCAGTCAATTTTGTATTTGTCGGCCAGCCGGTAAACCTTCTGATTTCTGAAATGGATGCCATTATCAGAGATGATTCGGCTGGGGATCCCAAACCGGAATATTACATTCTGCCGGAAGAATCTTGCAACTAGTTCTCCCGTCACATCTCTTAGTGCTATCGCCTCCACCCATCTGGAGAAGTAGTCCGTAGCTGCTAAGATGTATCTGCACCCTGATGAAGATGCTGGTAGTGGCCCTATCACGTCCGTGCCCCACTGAGCAAACGGCCAGCTTGGTAGGGTGGGATGCAATGGCACTAGAGGTCTCCTTGCCACATTAGCGTGCTCTTGACACTTTTGACAAGCTTTGGCAAACCTGCAACAATCATTAAATATAGTGGGCCAATAGTAACCCACTTTCTTTATCTCAATTTTCATCTTCGGGCCAGCCTGGTGTGCTCCAGCTGATCCTGCATGGACTTCCTGCATCACCTGTCCTGCTTCTGCTGAAGACAAACAACGAAGTAGGACTTTCTTTCGGGCATCTGCCATAATTCGGAACAAGGTCCCGCTTCTCATCTCGTAAGAATCCTTGATCCCCAGGAGCTTCATTCTCTGTTCCTTTTCTTTTGGAAGTTGCTGGTGTCGAAACCAGCGTAGGAGGTGCTCTCGCCAATCGGGCTGCTGAACCCCTTTGACGATTGCTACTTCCATCTCTTGTTCGTCGACCAGGACCTCGGTTACGCTGGGGACCTGTCGGCGGTTGATCACTGTTATATTCAGGCTTGTGTCTGGCGGGACTGCCAATGAAATGGCCAGCTTAGCGAGGGCGTCTGCCCGAGCATTCCGGCCTCGATTGATGTGCTTGATGTTGATGAAGTAAAATCTTGACATCAGGCGGGTCGCCAACTGGTGATAGGGGAGGAGCTCTTTCTTTCGCACATCAAACTCTCCTTCCAGCTGTTTTACAACTAGCATGGAGTCTTCAAATGCTTCCAGCATCTGAATTCCCATGGATAGAGCGATTTGCAACCCGATTATCAGGGCTTCATATTCCGCTTCATTGTTTGTGCATTGTTTGTTTATGGAGCAGGACGTATGCACCACTTCTCCTTCTGGGGATTTTAGGACTATGCCTGCCCCTGCTCTGACCCTAGATGATCCGGCGGCAAAGGTGTCAATTCTGGAAGCGCCAGCAAAGTATAGCTGCCATAAGGCGGGTTGTACTTGATCGGCCTCTAGGGTCTCATCTTCAGGAAGTTCTGGTTCCCACGGGCAGTCCCCGGGTATCGGATGTTCAGCGAAGAAATCTGCAACAGCTTGACCTTTGATGGCCTTGCGCGGCACATAGGAGATATCAAACTCCATAAGGATTACCGCCCATTTGCCCAGGTGGCCTTTGAGTGCCGGCTGGGACATGATATATTGCAGGGGATCCTCCTTGGACACCAAGCTGATTTCATGCGACAACATATAGTGTCGGAGCTTTTTGGCTGCGAAGACTAGTGCCAAGCAAATCTTCTCAATGTAAGTATATCTTTCTTCAGTTCTGACCAGTCTCCGACTGAGATAATAGAGGGCTTGATCTTTCCTTTCTTCATTATTTTGGGCCAGCATTGCCCCCAGAGATTTAGGTGTAGCTGCTATATACAGTATCAATGGTCGTCCTTTCACCGGTGCGCCCAGCACTGGAGGAGTTTTCAAGTAGTCTTTTAGCTTGTCAAAGGCTATCTGGCAGTCTTCATCCCAATAAAAGGGAACATCTTTCATCATCAACTTGTGAAAAGGCTGGCATCGCCCTGACAAATTGGAAATGAACCGCCGGATATAAGCCAAGCGGCCCTGTAGCGATCTCAGCTCGGAGATGTTCCTTGGTGGAGGTAACTCCTGAATTGCCTTGATCTTCGCGGGGTCTATCTTAATCCCCCGATATCGGACGATGAAGCCCAGGAATTTTCCGCTCGACACTCCGAACGCACATTTCATAGGGTTCATCTTTAGCTCATGCTGCCTCAGCCTCTGAAAAACAATCCGGAGGTCTTGCAGATGATCTTCTTTCCTTCTAGTTTTGACCACCAAGTCATCTATGTAGCACTCGACCTTGTGGTAGACCAACTCATCAAAAAATTTGGTCATTGCGCGCTGATAAGTTACGCCAGCATTCTTTAGTCCGAACGGCATTCTCTTGTAGTGATAAATGCCTTTAGGGGTCTGAAAAGTAGTATGGACCCGATCATGCTCCGCAATCCAAATCTGATTGTAGCCGGACGACCCATCCATGAATGATAGGGCCTCGTGGCCGGTTGTGACATCAATCATGACTTCCGTTATTGGCACCGGAAAGTCATCTTTAGGGCAGGCTTTATTTAGATCTCGGAAGTCAACACATATCCGGATCTATCCATTCTTCTTTTTCATGGGGACGATGTTCGCCAGTCATGTGGTGTACTGATTTTCTTCAACAAACCCCACGTTAATGAGCTTGTCAACTTCAGCACAGATTTGGGTGATGAGCTCTGGCCTCATGTGCCGCGGTGGTTGCTTCACCGGTTCGGCTTCAGGGCTGATTGCTAGCTCATGTTGTGAGACAGTGGGGCTTAGACCTGGCATCTCTTTGTAAGTCCAGGCGAAGCAGTCCCGGTACTCAAGCAGCAGCTGGATGTACAGCTCCCGTTCTTCTGGGGACAGTTGGGCGCTGAGGAAGGTGGGCCTAGGGTCCCCCTCATTTCCCAGGTTGACTTCTATGAGTTCATCGACTGTGGCCTGGCCTCCGTCTTCTATTTCCGGAGGTGCCGGTTGGAGGTCGACGAAGTCTGGAACACCATCTTGAGGGTCGAGCACTTCGAGTTCCTCGTCGGACATTGCCAGAGCTTCTTGAGGTTTCTTTATTTCTTGTGCTAGCGACTGGGTGGATTGTTCTATTAGAGAATCCATTGCCGTTGCAGCTCCCAAGGGTGAGAGAACAGCTTCAGTGTTTGTAGATGAGGTTGCAGCCACGACGGGCTGGTAGCTGTTTGCTGCCGTACTTGGACAGCATACTGGTTCTATAGCAGGAGTTGAGGGAGTCTCGCCTTCTGGGACAGCTGCATCTTTCGCAGAAGTGGCTTTTTCTTTCCTGGTAGCCGGCTCCCCTTGATTGGAGTTAACCGCGGCTTCCCTAGTTGGCAGAAAGGGTGTTGGAGTTGTCATTAGTAGGGCCCCTGTAGAGGGAGAGACTCCTGCTTCTTGAATGTCTTCGGCTTCGCTGCTGCTATCCGTATCAAATTCAGCTTGAAGGGTCGCTTCTTCAGGGTGGACCTGCTCCCAGCATCGGTAGGGGATCAAGGTCTCTATTTCTTGATTCCCGGATCGAGCCAGTTCGACATGTTCGGCTTCCACCGGATATTCATCAAAGGTTGCCCCCAGAGGGCCATCTTCGGCAGGATAGAAGGCGGAGATAGTGTCCACCTCGTACCGCCCGCTGTAATAATATTCCTCCAGGGTGAAGCCCAACCCTGGGTTGTAGACACGCCATTCCTGACGTCTCCTGAGAAAGTCTCATATTACTATACAACGCCCCGCGATGGCTGACGCGTTTTGAATCACTTGAGTGCTTCCTTTTCTTGAGTCTTCTTCCGCCCTTTTCGGCATCCGGAATCGTCTCGTCACGGCATTCGGGCGACATCAACACCAGTCGAACGCATCGGGAGGTTCCGGAATCAAGAAGGGGGTCTACCGGGCGACCGTCGACGCCTGATCCAAGGACCCGGGTGGGTCTTAATGGGGGCGTCCAGGCCCCTGGACGCCCCCATTCTTTTCTCTTATTTCATTCTTTTCTCAGGGCCCAAAACTAAATAAAAAATATAAAAATATATATATATATTAATGGAGGCGTCCAGGCCCCTGGACGCCTCCATAAAAATAAAAATAATAAAAAAATGTTTGTAAAATGCCAGTTGGCATAAAATAAAACAAAAAATAAATAAAAATATACATTAATGGAGGCGTCTAGGCCCCTGGACGCCTCCATAAAAACAAATCTAAAAAAAATCAAAATGCCAGCCCTGGCATAAATGATAAAAAAATAATATATATATATATATTGGAGGCGTCCAGGCCCCTGGACGCCTCCATAAAAACCCTCACGGGCGCCGGCCACTGAACGACGGTTTGTCGTGTGTGAAAAAATCCAAAATATAGAGACGTCCGGTCAGCTGGACGCGCCCATTTCTGAATCACGAGGCGCCGCTCACAAAACCACGCGTTGTGCCGAACCGCGTGCGGCCGTCGTCGATTTTTGGTGGACCTGCTTGAGGCGTCCGGGACCCTGGACGCCTCCACAAAAGTATTCTAAAAAAATCAATAAAAATAGAATAAAATATTATTTCGACCCTGATGGAGGTGTCCAGGGTCCTGGACGCCTCCACCTTCCGGAGCTCTATAAATAGAGGCCCACCCCCTCAGTTCTAGGAGAGCTAAGCAGTGATCCGATAGGCTGCCGGAGCCCAGAGGCTACGGAGTCATTTTTCTAACCCGTGGGGTCTTTTGTAGGTGGAGGTTCTGCCGGCTTCTCGGGTGCCCACGCTCGCGAGAGGAAGGTCGTCTTCATCCACCGCGCTTCTACGTCGTCCCCACGCTGCCGGAGCTCCGCCGAATTTCACCACCGGCACATCCAATAAGCCAACTCTTTCCTTTTCTTCGTAGTTCTTTTGCATTCATCATCTCGCATCCATCATCTCATTTTCCTCCTACTCGAGTCCGAGAGGGGTTTAAAAGATAACACCAACCAGGTGTGTGTCTTCCCGTTATTTCGTCATTTTTATTGCAAGGATATGAATACTACACATTCATCTTTCTAAGCCACTTGTCATTTGTTTGTCGTTGTTTTGCAAGGGTAGCCGAGGAAAGCCCTCTCCGTCGGCCGGCCGGAAGGAGAGGAAGAAGCAACCCGCCATCCCCCGCTCTTGAGGTAGGCGCGATCACTTTCTTATTTTGGGGTCTTTCGGCCCCTGACGATCACATCTTTTCATCGAGGCCGCGGCGAGTCACTTCCCCAATGGCCGTTTAAATTTTTGTTCTCATATTCTCTTTATATCCTGTTATATTTCGTTCATATCATCGAGGCCGCGGCGAGTCACTTCCCCAATGGCCGTTTAAATTTCCGTTCTTACATTCTCTCTATATTCTGTTATATTCTGCTCATATCATCGAGGCCGCGGCGAGTCACTTCCCCAATGGCCGTTTAAATTTCCGTTCTTATACTCTCTCTATATTCTATTATATTCTGCTCATATTCTTGAGGCCGCGGCGAGTCACTTCCCCAATGGCCGTTTAAATCTCTGTTCTTATATTCTCTTTTATATTCTGCTATATTCTGCTCATATTCTCGAGGCCGCGGCGAGTCACTTCCCCAATGGCCGTTTCAATTCTTGTTATTTAATTTCTGCACCATTCCCGTCCCCCCGAGGTCGCGGCGAGTCACTTCCCGCTATGGCCGTTTGAACCCCATATCTTGCTATATTATACTTGTCCCGCTCGCCCCGCCGGAGCAATCTCCCGTGGTGGCCCCTTCTCTCTCTTCTCTCATCTCTGTGTTGCAGCAAACAACAAAACAAACAAAAAGAGGAGCCCGCGCGCTCTCTGCATCCTCTTCCCCGCTCCACTGAACTCCGAACCGCGTGACGTCGCTCACAGATTAGCGATCACGGTGGGACTTCTACTGCTTCCTTTCGGCTACCCTTGCAAGTTCGGCACCACCCGTGCCTCTCCACCTTAGCGCCCGCGCGCGCCCCCGTTGTGCTCACGGCAGCACCGTCAGTTCTGATTGGTTCTTTGTTTATTACATGTTTGTTATTTCTGTTGTTTTCCCACTCCATATATCTGTCAGCATTCCATTGCATACATCTATTCCTCTTTTCTATCCTTTTTTCATTTTTTTTTGAGGATCACCCTTTCCCGGTGAAGGAAGGACTCTCCGTTTGGGAATTCCTCTCAACGGACTAGAATCTCCTACACTGGGACCTCCGTAAGTCCCCGACATCGAAGAATCTCCTCTTCATTCACTGGGCTGGTTGTACCATTGAAGTTCCCCGAAGTTAGTCATTTCATTCGTGGTGAGACGAGAGACCCTAGCTGACACGGCGGTGAAACAAAAATAAACTAGGGTCCCTATCTTGTGTGAACTTCGGATCTCGCTAAAAACACACAAAAAAATCATCAAAATCAAAACAAAAAAAAGGGGCATAAAGGCATCCACTTGTTTGATAATCTCTGCTACCTACTTGCTAGTGTATGTTTTTGCGTTCTGGGAGAACTGTGAGCATGTCTCACGAGTCTTCTGAGGAGAACCACCCTAGCCGTGGTTTGACAGCCGACCCGCGAGTCTATGCTATGGACTCGGGTCCTTCTCATGACCCCTCGCATGAGGTGCAAGTTATTGCTGGGGACACGTCCCCGCCACAGGATATCACTTCCTTACTGGGCGTCCTCGCCAACACGGAGCTTACCTCTGAACAGCTCCGGGCCTTCCAGGCCATTCTAAAGGGGAAATCTGTTTCCCCCACGCCCCAGGAGTCAACTCCGGCTATCGCACCTCTCCACGAGTCCGTGCAGGCCATTCCATCTCCTTCATTGGCGCAAGCCATCCAGTCTCCCTCGCTTCAAGGACAAGCGAGCCAACAACCTCCCTCATTCCAATTCCCGTCACAATCTCAAACTCCCGGTGTTCCTCACACACCGTTTCAGCCAGGGCCAACTGTCGGTGGTCCGAAAGTTCCCTCTCATTCCAGGTTTCCCCCTCAAGTCTCCGGGAGACAGTTTCTCCCCCAATGGCAAGTGCCACCTTCACCCCCAGAGGAGCTCGCCCAATCGCTCCTCAATAGGTTCAATCGCATGGACGAGCAGTTTCAAAATCTGAGAAGAGTGGTGGACGTGAAAGCCACCCCGGAGGTTGCTTTGCCAATCCTCCCCGTCATTCATCTTCCTCCCTCCGAAATGCCCACGTACCGCAGATACAATGGTACCGGTAACCCCTTCATTCACCTCAAGGACTTCATGTATGAGTCCTCCTATTGGCAAAACGATCAGAGGTCCCTGGCATACCTCTTTCGGAGATCATTGGATGGTCCCGCGCTTGAGTGGTTCTATTCTCTGGAGCCCCGCGAGGCTGAGAATTTTGAAATAGTGCAGAGAAGGTTCTTGCAGAAATATAGGGATAGGGTCGGTCCCTCACTCTCCATTACCGACCTAGTGGCCGAAAAAATGAAACCCGACGAGGATTTTGTCCGATATGCTGATAGATGGAGGTCTCTGGCGGAAAGAATAAGGGATACCCTCTCCGAGCCCGAACAAGTGAAAATGATTGTGTCTAATGCAACCCCGCAGTTCAGACACGTCCTCGCCATGAATAAACTTACTACAATGGAGGAACTCTATGAAAGGGCCCGATACATCCAAACCCAGCTAAAAGACTCCCCCATCATGAACATGTTTGAGTCGCCGAAGCCCAAAGTGGTCAGAAAGACAGGCGCTGGTGTCCCGGGCGGAGCCACAGAAGGGGTCGTGACAAATGAGCAAGTCAGTGCGGTCAACAATGCCAACTATGCAGTCAACCCAAGGCCTCCACAAATGCCCCGACTACCCCTTCAACCAGGTCCTTTCCCTCTCCGTCCTCCATCCCAAAATAATCCACCCCAGGATAATATGCCTCCATTACGCCAACCCCAGCAACAACAACCACAACCTCAGCAACAACAACCACCGCTTCAGTACAACCAAGTTCCACCCCCGGGGAACTATGGTCCCCAACAGCAACAAAGGAGGCCGCTCGGTCCTAAGAGAGCCTACTATCCACCATTGCCAGAAACCTTAGCAGATATTTTTAATGCCCTCATGGCATCAAACCAACTCGCCCTACCCAGAGAAAGGCCCGCGTGGCCCCCCAATGTTGATACCTCCAAATACTGCGTCTACCACAGGCAGCCGGGACACACAGTGGATTACTGCTTCCATTTCAAAGATTACATCCATGATATGAATGATGAACATCAAATAGATTGGGATGAGATGAGACGGTACGTCGCGGCTCTCAAGGCTAGGAGACCTCCTCAGAGGCCACAGCAGCAGTTACAACAGCAGCAGCAGCAACAACCACAACAACAACAACAGCCTCAGCAGGCACCACAACAACAGCCCGACATGGGCATAATCCAGAATCCACTTCCGGAGCACCAACAGCCCAATCATCAGGTTAACCCCATCTCCTCCTTCCCGGAAGTCGGGAGAGAGCAGGTGTGGCACCAGGAAAGTACCTCCATTCTTTATACCTCCAACCCTATCGTCATGCAACCCCCTCACCTTTCCCGGGTAGCACCTCTCTCTCATCAACCCGCATCAGTATCGCCTTCACCATTTCCACTACCATTACGCCCTCTCATCCGCACCCCGACCTCCTATCAACCGACACTTTCTACTACGCCTTCACACCCTCTCACCTTCTCCCACTCCCCCACTTTACCATCCACCTCTACCACATTTACCCCTACGCCTTCTAAACCCCTTATCATCCGTCCACCATACATAACCCCGTCTTTCTCCACCACATCACCACTAATGCCTTCAAAACCACTCATCACCCACCATCCACCTCAAAACCTTTACCCGTTTCAAACCTTACCTCCACCTCCACCTTCCAAACCCCTTATCCTTCATAATCCGCGCGATATCCCCTCTACCTCCGCC